>APFE031060961.1:109712-155392 GCA_000404065.3 Pinus taeda | reverse complement strand
TTGAAGTTCCTCTGAACCCTATAGAAATTGCTTTTCATTGAAAAACGAAAAACAAGTGCATGTGCATGTAGTTTGGTTTTATTAATTTCTTTTGCGTCAAAAGAACACTAGTTTCACTTCCATCATCCCTTGACTTAAATAACAGCCCATTAAAATCAAGCGCTAATTTAAGATAAACTAGAACTTTATATTTGTTGAGTTAGATACATCAACAAGTTTTAGGATATTTTAGGGCCTTGGATTAGGTGTGTGGAGAGTTAACTCTCCAAGGCCATTTTAAACTTTCAAATATAGGAGTCTGAATAGTGAGTGAAAATCCAATAGCGTTAGGAAGACCAGGAAAGCTCCGGATCTAGGAGTTAAGCACGAGGGTCTGTAAAGACAGGGAAGAGAGATACCCCCTCTCCTACTTGTCCAAACTTACCTCACAACTGTTCTGCCTGGCTTCCGATACGAGTTGGTAACCTTAGTTGCTACTCCTAGGGATCTACACAGGTGGCTGTGGAGGGGAATCCCGTGGCACTTGAGGTCGACATTGTATCACTCTCAACAGTACTACTAGAGGGCACCCTTGCGAAGCTTGGGGGTTTGTACTGGCACAGGCTGTTGTTAGGAGGTCAGCATAACTTTCTCTGTTACCTTCGCTGAGAGGACTGGGCCATCATTATCCCAGACTATCTTAAGAAGGCCCCTTCACTTTCTCGTATTTTGGTGTCCGGTCCTAATCACCCGAAGTGGAAATACATGGAAGTTGTTTGGCTGGCTGATATCTTTAGGGACTTTATAGTGTGTGCTATGTGCTTCTAGTTGGCCTAGCTTTCAATTTTTTGAGTCTTTAGTTAGATCTTAACAAAAAATTCAATGTGGCTGACCGATCGCCTAGACAGTCTCGAAGACTTTGTGGTCTTTCACCACCAAGTTCAGAGCCTTCACCTAGAAGGCACAGAGGTAATACTGCCGGTGAGTTTCGTCCCGTGGCAGCTGATGCATCGGGGATTGATCCTCCCCCCAGGGGCATCAATGCTCAAGATAGACCTGGTACTTCCATAGGACAAGAGAGAAGTACTCCTAGACTTTCTTGAGTTCTCTTTCGGATGCAAGATAACGTAGAGGTAGAAGAAATCTCAGAGTCGTTAGAGGCTCTGAATTCTCCCCTACCTCCTAGTCATCCAGAAGTGTTACAATACGTTCGGTCTCTAATGCATAGACCGTCAAGTCCAGGTCACATAACGCACTTACAATCGATGACCACTACTGGAAGCATGGCTTCTATTACAAGTGCTACGACTATGCAGACTCCAATATTTGTACAAGGGGGAGGAACTATTTCCATCCCCTTCGCTTCTTTATTCGAGTCTTTTGCTAGCACGTCTTTAGTTGGGACTACCTCCATTCCTTCTACGAGTGGAAACTCCCAAACCAATGCTTGTAGTTCTGGATTTTTCCCCTTTGGCACCCATTCACAGGGTATTCCATCAGTTCCGTTTAGTGCCGCCACATCCATGATGGGTGGATTGGATTCATTCCAGGGTTTTCCTTTTGGAAGTGGTCATATACCACATTCCAACCCAACAATTGGATCTATGCCTTTCTTTTCTTTAGGACAAGGTAGCAATCCTTTTCAAGGTTGGACTAACCCTGCGGTTAGTAGTATGGGAACAGGGAATTCATTTCTCAGCCAACAAGGGAATAGGCTGTACTCCACGGTTAGTTCATTCTGAATTATTCCTCCCCTAGCCTCTGCTTGGGATCCTTATCAGGGGTTTTCTGCTCCTTATAATCCTTTAGGAGGAAGCTTCGCCGGTTATGGAGGTTTTGCGGTCGGAGTTGGTCAAACTCCGAGTTATGCTGGATCACAAGGCATGCCTTCTGGTTTAGCTAATTCTGTAGGTTACTTCAGGCAGCCTGGTTCCTTCCAAAATCCAGGCCCATCTTTTCAGAACTTTGGGAGTTCCGCCTAGTCTAAGTGGAACCCCTAAGGTCCTCCTAGGCTTCCGTTTCTGGCAACTTTGAACTTGCTAGACCTCACAAAGTTAACAAACGATCCAATCAAATATAATTCGGCCTGGCCTCCAGTCCCAACCAAAATTCCTTTGGACATTCTAAAATTGAAAGGGAAGAGCGGTGAGGACCCGAGCAACCATGTGACCACATTCCATTTGTGGTGCTCGTCGAACTCCCTTATTGATGATTCAGTTAGGTTGAGACTTTTTCAGCGCACCTTGACTGGTAATGCAGCCAAATGGTATATAGAGTTGCTAGGGGGTAGCTTTACGTCTCTTTCTGACTTAGCTAATATTTTCTTAAATCATTTCCAGTTGCTTGTCCGTTATGATGCCGAAACTGAACTTCTGGCCAGTTTTCATCAGGACACGACAACTCACATTTCTGACCATATTCAGGAATGGAGACGGAGAAAGAGGCTCATTAAAGCTGAAATCCCTATGGAGTACCATCTCGAATGGTTTTTGAAATCTTTACAACTTGAGATCTCTAAGGATGTCTCGGTGTTCGGAGTTTACTTCGAGGAGCAAGCTATTTTTAGGGCCCAACAATTAGAATTGATCTACTCTCAGTGTGGGATCCTACAAAAATACTTGCCAGATGCTCCTGGGTTGAAGGTTGATATAGCCAAGTCGAAGCCAGGTCCCCATGGGGATGGTATTGTTGGATCGGTAGACACGAATGCGGTGAACTTGTTGAGCCAATTGCAACAGTTGTCATTGCAAACTGCTTCAAACAACCAAGTCACATCGTCTACTACTTCTTCTTCCAACCCTCTTCGATAAATGCTATCCAATCTGATAACCCCAAAGAAAATAAAAACTCCAATGGGAAAAAGAAAGGACGAGGTAAGAAAAAGAATCAGGATGGGAAGGCTGACACAAATAAATCCGAAAATAATGTTGTTGGGGGTAGAAATGAGTCTAAAAAGAAAGTCAAGTTTCCATGCAAGTTGTGTAGTGGAGACCATTTAACTCATCTCTGCTAGAAGATTCCAGATGCTCAATGCTTGTTAGGGCAACAAGGGGCTTTTATTTCTCAAGCTGTGTTAACCAACACTTTTCCCAAGGGCAGCAATTGCTTGCTGGCGCGAGTTCAAATCCTGGTACCTCCTTAGGGGGCAGCTAGGAAGGGGAAAATCATCAAACGTTTTCATGATGGGTTCTAATGTACATGTGGCTACTCGGTCACGTGATTACGATGAAGCTGAAACTTCCAAGGACAAAACTTCCCCCGGAAATACCGACCTTCATATTGAGCGACCCCCTGTTGAGACTATACCACGGATACCGAAAGGTTCTGCTAAACACGCGACTATCAATCCTAACATTAGGGCTACCCAGAATTATTCCATTGTGGAATATCTGGCCCAGAGTCCAAGTGCCATGTCCACCTTAGAGGTTCTCCAGTCGTGTCCGGCTCAATGAAGTGCTTTACTCTCAGCAATTGGGGCAGTCGATCCAACCAACTCTTTAGTGCTCACTTTTGACATGTTAAATGTCAAAAAGCGACTCCCTCATCACATAGCTTTCCAGATAAAGTCTACATACCGAAAGATTAATATTTTTCGCACTGTTATTGATGAGGGAGCTTCCACATGCGTCATGTCGATGTCTTGCTGGAAGGCCATTGGATCTCCTTCGGCTGTTCCTTCACCTACCCTTCTAACTCCGTTAGATGGGTATTCTCATAAGCCGCATGGGATTATCCCGACCTTTCCTATATGTGTTGGAGGAAAGGTTGTCAATGTTGAAGTAGAGGTCATAGATGCTAACCTAGACTATAATCTCCTCTTAGGGAGGAATTGGGTATACGAGATGGATGCCGTTGTTTTGACTCTATTTCATGTCATCTGCTTTTCTCATGAAGGGAAAATCATTAAGGTTGATCAATTGGATTATTGTCCAGTTGATCCTCAAGCAACTTCTGACTCTACTGTTCCCTTAGTGGATAACCCTTGCCTGCCTATAGAGAATCTAGTAGTTGGGATGTATTCCTCGTTGATGGGTACCTTTGAGTTTCCCTCTCTTATCGCTTGAATCAATGTCGTTTCATCATCCAAGGAGTCTCCTCGAGAAGGGTTATTCCAAACTCATTATTTTTTGGACCCTTGGACCTTGCCTTCACCTATGACCACATTAGCTGAAGGACAAGTAAATGGAATGGAATCCTCTATCCCTGCGGCTGAGCTTAGATATCAGTCTATCGTTAACTCCGCAGATGACCACTCTGCTCCTTCCGAAGAGGAGTTTGAGGGTTATGTGGCCTCGGCTTGGGCCTTTGATTCCACCTCTGCTTTGGACTGCTTAGATATGGTTTTACCTTCCGAAGAAGCAATCCTTGAAGTGATGATGGGTGTAGATTGACCTTGGGAAGACTTACACCATCGTTCATATTTCCTTCCTCCATTGCAGGAAGTGGAAGCTAGGTTCTCCAAGCTATTCACTAGCGATGTTTGTAAGATATCGAATCCTTTGGATCTAGCACACTTTCGTGCCAAAGGTAATATGTCGATGATCTTAGAAATGATGTCTATAAACATCTCTAGGGATCCTAACGTGATTGAGAATCTCTTCATTGGAATTGAATGTTCCCCTGAAGAAGTGCAAATTTACACTGACCTTTTTAAGGAATTTTGAGATGTATTTGCTTTGTCTTATGAGGAAATGCCTGGCATTGATCCTTCTATATTTCAACATGAGATCAAGACGTATGAAAATGCTAAGCTGGTTCGTCAAAGGATTCGACTGGTTAATCCTAGGAAAGCAGTAGCCAGTAAAGCCGAAGTAGGGAAGCTACTCAAGGCAGGTTTTATATACCATGTTCCTCTTACCGATTGGGTTTCTAATCTAGTCCCTGTAGATAAAAAGCAAGGAACAATCCGAGTATGCATCGAATTTAGGGACTTAATCAGAGCTTGTCTGAAAGATAATTACCCCGCGCCATTCATTGATCAGATTATTGATGAGTGTGCGGGTAATGAGATTTTTTCCTTCATGGACGGTTTTTGTGGTTATAATCAAATTTGTATTCGTCCTGAAGATCAACATAAGATGGCTTTTATATGTCCTTGGGGTACCTTTGCATACAGAAAGATGTCGTTTGGTCTCAAAAACATTGGAGCCACTTTCTAGCAAGCCATGTCATATGCTTTCCACAACATCAAACAAATCATCAAAGCATACTTGGACGATCTCGCTACTCGTTCTCGAAAAAGAACTGATCATCCCAACCACCTTCGAATGGTTTCTGAGCGATGTCGTTTTTATAAAATCTGGTTGAATTCGAACAAGTGCATTTTGACGGTTATGTCTAGTCGGTAGTTAGGGTTCATCATGTCAAATGAAGGGATTAGAGTTGATCCCTTCAAGGTAGATGCGATAGTCCAGTTGCCTCCCCCGTCCTCTATTTGATAACTTCAAAGTCTTCAAGGGAAGGCTAATTTCTTAAGACGGTTTATAGTGAACTATGCCGAGATCACAAAAGGGTTTATGCATTTGCTCCACAAAGGTGTTCCATTCGTGTGGGATGAATTTGCACAGTGGTCGTTTGATGCTTTGAAAAAGGCATTAGTCTTTGCCCCGCTTTTGAGTCCATCGGATTATGGTAGGGAATTCCTTTTATATCTCGCTATAGCAGAATCAACCATTTGTATGGTTCTCATTCGGGAAGACGATGCTCTCACAGAGCATGTGATTTATTATTTGAGCCGAGGCTTGATAGGTCCTGAACTTCGCTATTCTCTAGTTGAGAAGTTGGCCTTGGCAGCTGTCCATGCTGTCTAGCGGCTCCATCATTATATTTTGCTACGCAAAAATTTTGTCTTGGTAGCATTCAATCTGTTTCAGTTTTTCCTTAGTAGGCGAGCGATTAGGGGAAAATATAATCGATGGATTGTCATTCTACATGAATTTGATCTCGAGTTCTTGTCTGCTAAGTCCAAGAAATCTATGGTTTCTGCCGAGCTAATTTCTGAGCTGCCTTGTGGAGAGGATACTGTTTATGAGGAAAGTTTTCCCGACAAACATTTATTCCTCATCTCTTCACTCAACCCTTGGTATGGAGATATCATTGTTTATCTCCAGACTTCGAAGTTTTCCTCTACTTTCTCTAAGGATGAACATCGCAAATTATGTCACCTCGCTAAAAACTACGTCATCATTGGTGACACATTATATCGTGGGGGGTTGATTCAATCCTTTGGCATTGTTTAACCTTAGAGGAGGCAGAGTCTTTGCTAAATGATTTCCATAGTGGAGCTTGTGGTGGTCATCTATCAGGGCTTGCTACAGCTTAGCGTATCTTGCGTGCCGACGATTTTTGGCCTTTGCTCTTCAAATATTGTGTCGAAGCGGTCAAACGCTGTTACCCGTGCCAAGTTTATACACAGAAGATGCGCACACATCCAACTCCTCTTTTTCCCGTTATCACTGTTTGTCCCTTTACTAAGTGGGGTATTTATTTTAGGACTTGTCATCCGCGTTCATCAGTGAATCACAAGTATATTATCGTGGCCATCGACTACTTCATGAAGTGGGTCGAGGCCATGCCCACTTATAAAAATGATAGTGAGACAGTGGCATTGTTCCTTTTTAATCAGATTATCTCAAGGTTCGGTATCCCAAGAGAGATTTTCACTGACCATAGTAGTCATTTCCAGAATCAACTAATGTCCAAATTGGCTCTCAAACTAGGTTTCCAGTAGGAATATTCATCTCCTTATTATCCTCAGGCCAATGGACAGGTCGAGGTAGTAAAGAAAACTCTTAAGACGATCCTGCAAAGGACAATTGATAAAAATAGATCCAATTGGCATCTTATGTTGTATCCAGCTCTATGGGCATACTGAACCTCCGTCAAGACTGCTACAGGTTTTACACCTTTTCAGTTAGTTTATGGGTTGGAATCTATCTTTCCTGTCGAATGTAAAATTCCATATCTTAAGGTAGCTATTGAGCTCCTTCCAGAGACCTCTCATCTCTTAGAGCGCCTCCTTCACTTGGAGCATCTCAATGAGCAGCGTTGAGATGCAGCCATAGTAAACGAGGCCCATAAGAAAAGGGTTAAAACCCAGTATGATAAAGTTGTCCGTCCTCGTGTCTTTTCTGAAGGTGACCTCGTCTTGGTCTACGACAAAGATAAGGACACCTTGGGGGAAGGAAAATTGAAACCTATGTGGTACGGTCCCTTCATAATTAAATGAGTTTTAACAAAATGGTCATATGAGTTAATTGATTTCGAAGCAAACAAATTGGCGGAACCCCGAAACGGGGTCTACCTTAAGAAGTACTTTGCTTAAATAGCAGCTATGCAAGGGCTTCTTTGTACACTATGTATATTTGTGCATATTTTGTCGAGATTTTGTGATATCAACACTTTTTGGTCTGCTTTGGTAGGTGTTGATGGATGACTTGGTCTATTTTCGATTTGCCGATGGTGCTAGTCGGCACACTCAGAATCTCGCTTCCGCAGCTTGGGTATTGTATTATCCAACTAGTTAATTGATGGTATCAAGGGGAGTATGCATCGGTCCCACTTCAAACAATATGGCTGAGTATACTGCTGTCATTAATTTACTATCTGGGGCAATTTCTCACGAAATCGACTCGTTGGTAGTTTATCTTGATTCACAATTGATAGTGTCACAATTAAATAACATTTATTGGGTAAGGGATCCATGTTTATATCTCAAGTATTTAAGGGTGAGGTTGTTGCAAAGATCATTTACTTATATTAATTATTTGCATATTCCAAGATCTCATAATTGGTTAGCTGATTCTATCACTAATCATGCATTAGACTGGCACATCAATCATTCATCACAATAAATTAAGCATCAAAATGTCAAACTGTATATATATATATATATCATAAAGCGTCTCGGGTGTACATAAGTCTGTTAAAAAAATATACAAAATTGGGACTCAAATGCCCATAATCATGTCCACTATGTCTAATTCCCTGGCTCAGGATGAGTGGCTAAGTAGGCAACTACTCCATTAGCTACACACCTAAAAGTGCGAACCCAGTCACGTGGCATGCCAACCACATGACGCTGCATCTCTATAGGAAGGTCTTCTACCGCCGCCATTGGCACTCCGTGGGTCAGCCTCACCAAATGCCGTTGAACTGTGTGTAGAGTTTGTTCCGTGGCTGCAGCCGCCTCCTTGGCCCCTTGTCTGCGATGCTTGTGCCATGGGAACTCATCTGGTCATACAGGCCCAATATCTGGAACATGATCATTATATTAGTCATTTGAATCCTATCAAAAATATTTTCAAAGTTCATTATTATATTTGAAAAATAAAAAAATCATAAAATCAAAAATCACTTACCAATGTTGCCCCATGCTGTGGTCGGTGGTAATGCTAGATTAGGATCTCCTCAGAAATCCAACCCGACATAGGGGTAGTCATCAATGGCGATGATCTGCTGATCCCACCAGGAAAAGAAGTCATCGTCGAAAGCAGTCTGTGGGACCTCTCCACCTCCCAGATGTTTCATTAGGTCAGCCCACCTGCCCATTCGAGGATCTCGTGGGGTGCTGATTGAAACTGGTACTCTGGGACGAAGTACAGGGACTCTCTCGAAGAAGAAAGAGCACAAAATAGTCCCATAGCTGAAGTTTTTGGTCTGTCCTTTCTTGATAAAAGTGAGTTGGCTTTTCATGCTAGCCAGAAGAGGAGTACACCAATCAAACACTGTGGTGAGACAGTCAACTGCCACGCTCATGTTTAGCCGTAATGCTTGATGTAGAGAAGCAGATACGTTCACTCGAGCTATGATGAACAGGATTATCCTCAATGGCAGACTCGCCACATGTGTGATGGAAATATGACTTCCAACTTTCTTCGGATGTCCCGGGCAATATATCTGTACGTAGTCCTCGATCGAGAGACTGCTCTGTGTTCTCCCACAGGAATGTACTACCTCTCCCCTTCGAGAAAGGCCTATAATGAAATAGATATCTTCCACTTCTATCCTGAGTGGCATATGGTCGATCATAAAAGCATCCTCCTTGATGTTCCAGTAATCAAGAAGCATCTCGAGTAGACGTGTGTTTGCTTTCATATTTGGTAATTTGAAGAAATTAAGCAAACCGCATCCCCGTAATGCATCCAGAGCCTCAGGATTGTTCATAACTTCTTCATCTACTGCGGTATGCTCTCTTTCTTGCTAGGTGATTGTCATCCTAAGGGAAAAATCAATTTCAACCATTAGTTTTCTTGTTTGAAATGTTTGCGGCATATACGCGGGTCCCCTTTACACACAGTCACATGTAGGGCCCACGTCTACGCGGGTTGAATATTATCAACCCGCGTATACGCCACAGAGAAAATTTTGGCAACAAACTCAATGGTAAAACATTAATTAAAACTTATAAAACTAATCACAATCAATTACAAGTTAAGAATGAGAGTTACCTGGAGATTTTGAAGGGATTTGAACGGTTGAATTTGGGGTATGGGAAGTTAGCTTCTTTTGCTCCAATTCTTTGCTCTCAAACTCGAATGGTGAAAATGGTTAGTCCAAAAACCTTTTTATAAGCTTTGAAAATGCCAAATTTTCTCAAAACTTGATTTTGTTCGGTCTCATGTAACTTTTAACTTGGGAGCTTGGAATGTCGAGAATGGTTTGATTTTCAGGACATTTTGGATGTTTTCAACAGTTTCGAGACGGTTCCATGACTCCTGACCCATCATGGTAGGTATTGTTTTCTCACTGCCATATAGGTTAGGGAAGCCATTTTTTCAGTTGCATCATGCATACTAGCCTCCATCTGTCGATACACTTGCCATAGGGTTGATCCCATTGTGTTATGGTTCGAAAACCATCTTCACTCGCCGATTCTTTAAATCATGACATGATGGTAGAGCCATCCTTTACATGGGCATCCTAGTTAGCACCTCACTGACATTTGTTGCCCATGCTGCTCCAATTTGAGTAGGCTTGGGAGTCCTCTGTAGTCCCACCATGACTTATACGATGAAGACTCATTCCTCTTTGCTTCTTCGTTTCGTTCTGGCCTTATACCCTAGAGGCTTCTTTGTGTTGAGTTGTACTATTGCATTGAATTTTGACTATCTGCACCTTTCGGCCTTAAGCCAGCTTCACTTGGACTCGTGTTTAAGCCAACTTTTGACCATGACGACTGCAAAATCAAACTTGCATACCTTTGACCTCTGCAGCTTGACACACCTTGACCCGTGGAAGGAACACACCTTTGAGTGTCTCTGGCCAGTTTTCGCCTCCCTGCATTGAGCATAGGAATGTTCCAATCCCAGGAACTAGATCATCTGCTTTGCTGACACTTCTTCTTTCCACTGTACTATAGCATTCTTTTATTCCTTTTCCAGCTTTAAATAAAAAGACCAAAAAAATATATATTCCAAAAAGAGTGGGAACAGGACAGTATTTCCATTTATTGTTGGCAGCTAGAGTCAGTCGTGTCACCCTTGAACAAAGCAATCGAAACAAAGTCTCCTCCGCTTGGGTGGGATTTAGTTTGACTTAGGTATGCCTTAACCTTGTTGTTGAGTCAGTTCTCCTCCGATTGGTTATCTCTTCCAATCATATGGAGGGTTTGTTTGTGCCTCCTACGCAACGAGCTTATACAGAGTCATCATATGCTACCACATACTCACATTGAGTCATGCTTTTGTTCAAGGGAAGTTAGCCTGAGTCGGCCTCTCTGCGGTGTCTCTTGACTTATTTTTCAGTTGGCCATCCCTGGTTGTCAGTACTATGTCTATCATCACATTAGTTATATTGGTCCTTTACTCGTGCCGGTTTGAGAAGGTCTCCATTGACTTCTTACTGGCGGGTCTTTTCCTTATCGACAATGACATCTTTCTCTGAGGACAGGCCTAGAGCTGCACCCTAGCCCTATTTTCATTATTGATAGGTCACCTTGTGCTTAGCATCGATCAATATCATGGGTCTTTGACTGAGTGGTTTCCCTTGTGTTCGACATCAGCTTACATTATCACACATTGGGATTCATGTAGTACCTTGGTTTTCATTTGACCCTATTGGTGGATACCTTGCCTCTGTGTCAGCTTTCATTATTGGTTGGTTTAGAGGGTTTCTGTCATGCACTAGCCACATCTTGTGTATGCCGGAAACATGCTTCGGTTGGGTTACTACATCTTTTTCATCTGATTCCTTCCACATTATTGGCCTACGGGTTACACTCATGCTAGATTGATGGAGGATGCCTTAATGCCTTCCTTCTAGTGGATCTTTCCCTATCAACTTAGACTCATTGCTCTGGGGCAAAGATTTAGAGTTCATTTGGCAATACCTTGGGGTTTGCAGTCATTAGTGGCAGATCCTTCACTATCGACAGTGGGAAACCATCATTGTCTCCTGATCGATAGATTATTATAGGTGTTCGACTCCATCTCATCTATTCAAACTTTTTGGATTGCACTGGGTACCTTGACGCTCGTTATCATTATAGGTGAGTAGTCTCGCGTTTGTTAACGGTATACATCAATGACCGGTAATCAAATGATTTCTCACATGGTCAACTTCAAATCATTTATTCCCATGCTGTAGAAATGTACCAAGGTGGTCGGTGAAGACCTCAGGTTGTATCAGCATTCGTTGGTTCACTTGACAGTTGCTCTTATTGCTGTTAGTAGATACCACTTCACTTTATATGTTGCAGTCATTTATGGTGACATTTTATATGTCGGCACCTGAGTTTGCAGTGTAGTACCATCTTATTCCATCATGTTCAGTTGGTACTTTTTGGGATCAGTCTTTGATATTAGTGATCCGCTTCATCTTTCAGCATCATTGACATTCTTATATGTGACATTTAGACATGTACTTGTTCGATCATGATCATATGATCCATCATGTATTTTCCAATCATTTATACCTGTATACTTGGTGGATCCTCTTGTACTTGATGTGTGGACATGCTTTATTTTCTTTGAGCATGGGTATGCCCCCCTCAGACAGTGTTTCTTTCTGATCTCCTTTTGTGGCGTGGCAGGCTGAATTCTGGTGCAGTCCTTCTCAGTTTTTGACAGATTTCCTTTCCATGAACTTTCTTAATACATTTCGGCCATCATGTACCCCTTCTAACCTCATATATTATGGGGCATCTGTTATAGCTCCAAATCTCACTCTTGAGGTTTGTGATGCTGCACTCATGGCCTAGGGCAACCCCTCCTTCCAAACCTGGTCCCAAATTTAAAAAAACAGTGTTTTTTCCCTATAGGCAACATTGCCCTGAGCTAAACACGTGTATACACGGGTTTGTGTATACCCAACCCACGTATATGTGTAAAAACACTTAAAAAATAATAAAACTCCTTAATTTTGGGCAGAGATCACGGGTTTTACCTGTTGATCACCTATTAGTGCCCGTGGCCCAACTGTTCCCAACGAACTCCCAACTAAAAAACTACTTTGGGAGAAGTATAAAAAGGCTTCTATGGGAAGGCAAAAAGGAGGAGAGAAGAGAGAGAAAGATTGCTATGCTGAGATTTCCCTGACCAGGTCTGAAGATCCTTGTGCCTTCTGCACTTCCCCCATCCTACAGGAAACCCTTGTTTCCTTGTGTGTGCTGATGATTTCATACTACTTGAGAGATCATGGAGTAAGTCATGGAAGGAGTTTGTTAAAGGCTTGAGAATGGACGAATCCAGGAGACAGTTCCACTTGGAGCTTGCGAAAGGACGACTCAGGTGAAATTGTTCCTTTTTTGTACTTTCATTGTCTATAATAAAAGAAACACATGTCTTTGTTCCTCATATAAATCTTATTCATGTTATGATATTCATATTATGATTCATATGTGATCAGTTGTTTAATTTCATAACTAACTACCTTTCCTTATAATATGAAGATGGTTTCTTTATGATGTATAGTCCATATACTGTTGTACTTTCTTGAATTAATTGTTTTGTAGGTCAAAGGAGCAAAGGAACTCCAAGAAGGGTTTGGACCCTGGAAGGCTCTTCTCAAACATAGGACCTCAGGTACACCCCCTATTGTAGAGTTTGCTTATAGTAGCATTATGATTGCATGGAATGTGTGTTTCTTTGCATAGATAACCTTCAATCTGCTAGGGTATTCACCCAAGACCCTAGGGGAGTTTATCCCACAACACTACTTCCTCCAGAAACATGGTGTTGGGAGTTTGATTTTGGAGGATGTGTTCAATCAAATCATCTTCTTTAGGTTGTCCTCCTCCTATGGCAGTTTCTAGGGTATATATTTTGGAGGAGTAGACTTCATATTCTTCCTCCTCTTCTAGCCATAATGTAAGTCATGTTCTAGAGATGGCTGAGCAAGAGGGTACATGAACAACTACTTGGATAGATGCCAATTTTTGATAGTCATATTTCCAGCCCTGCAACTTATGTAGGCATTGAAAGTGGCTAACCAAGGCCTCCCAAGGATGAGAGGATAACCATTAAATTTGGTCTTACGCTAGAGAAATAAGAAGCCAGCAGGGTATTCCCAAGAATCAATGGAGACAATCACATCCTCAACAATCCCCTCAGGGGCTACTATGGATTGGTCTACAAGTTACAAGATTGTCTTGGTATTCCCTAATGCTCCTTGGAGATCCAGCTTGAGCATAGTGTCCTTAGTCATTACATTGATGGCATCCGCAAGATCAATAAATATATGGGGGACAACGGTTCCATCGATGTGTACATCTACTATAGGGCTCCCAAGCTCTAAATACTTTGGGCAAATTACCCACCCCAACACTAACTTCGACAACTGTCCAATGACATTAATGGTAGGGGTTTCTCTTTTTCACCTTCTTGGACGTTTGAAACACTTCTCTTTAATCATCTTGCTGTAAATGGGTACATCTTTAATATATTGGAGAAGTGGGATTTTGACACATAGATTTTTCAACTCAGTGAGAAGTTCAATCTCTTCTGGGGTATGCTAGATTGGATGGGTTAATCTTTTAGGAAAGGGTGGTGGATTTACTCTAGGCATACTTTCCTGTCTTTCCTCCTCACTCTCCCTAGGTGGAGATGGAGGTTGGTTATCTGGGAGCACTCTCCCATACCTAAGGTTAATTTCAAGAATTTCCATAGAATAAGTAGGGTAGGATTTCTCTCCACTGTAGACCTATTGTTCCTATTTGTTGTTTAGGTTCGAGTTTGGTTGGGCAGGCATATAAGGTTGTTTAGGTGGAGCAAGGTGTAAAAGTTGTGGTTGAGATGGAGGTGAAGGAAATAAAGCTAGACAATTTTTATAAGGGGGCCTCCACCCCTGGGGTGGTGTATTCCACTGAGGTTGTGGACGAGTATAAGGCTGAAATGTTTGGTTGGCTGGATGGGAATAGTATTGAGGTGCAAAAGACCAGGGAGAAGGTGTAGACTAGGAGGGATGAGTAGGGAGGCACCAAGAGGGAATGGATGTGTTTTGACTAGGGTTGTCATATGAATAGGATGACCCTTGCATGCCCTACTGGTATGGTCAGGGTTCATGGGTTGTCCTTTGATTTATGTAGCAGAGTTGTTCAGTCACCCCTTCAGTTCCCTAATAAACATCTTTTAGTCCAGACAAAGAAGGGAACTTGTCCGTGGAGTGGTTTTCCTCACAGACCAAGCAGATTTCTATAAGATTCAATGGGCATTCATTCCTAGGGTGTCTCCTTGTGCATCTAGGGTAGAATATGGCTAATTCTCTCTCTTCTTCATCCTACTTCCTCTTGATTTGCATAGTTTTCATCTGCAAGGCAAGGGTTTGCATTATTTCACTCTTAAAATGTTCCAAGATGTTCCCAATTTCACTTTTTATAGATATGTTGGAAGAGGATGAACTAGCCATTATTTGACTAATCCTACCCCTTTTTCTAGCTTCCCTAGAATGATTCTTAAAAATACTCTTAATATCATCATAGGGTATTTGGCAGATGTCCCCTCTTGGTAGTAGGTTTAGGGTTTCTAGGAGATCTTCCCTGATCCCCTTAAGAAGGACTACCTTAAGTGACTCAGGATCAAGTGTGCACCTAGCCCTTTTATAACTAAGCTAGAATATTTCCTCATAATCCTCAAAGGAATCATTATGTCACAAGGTCATTCTAAAAATTTCCTCTATGGTATCTTTGCACCTGCAGTACTCTGTATACTTGTTGTTGAAAGTGTGTTGCATCTGAGCCCAAGTAGTGGTACTATCCCTAGGTAAACCCATGAACCAACGTAGGGCTACATCCTTGAGAGTGGATGGGAATAATTTCAACTTCTGATCATCAGAGGTGTAATCATAAGTTCTGCATATGACAACAAATTCGAACAAAAAAGTATCGGGATCTTCTGAGGTCAAGCCATGGAAGTGAGGAAGAGAAGAGGGGCTTATGTTTTTCATCTTAGCATCCCCATTAGTTTCTCTGATGGGAAAATCAACCTCAATTATTTCCCTGTCTCCCCTTTCATTTCTATTTTCAGTCATTATGTCAGTTGGAATGGTTTCTTCTTCCTCCCCTATAGGCTCTTCAAAAATCTCTAGTTGTTTGCCTAAGGGGTCCTCTAATTCACAACCACGGAAGAAGAGGGAAGGTTGGCTATTTAAAGTGGTGGGGGTATTCGGTGGAAATTTTCCTAAGTCATCCCTATTCCTATGAGGCATGAAATGAGTGTTTTTGTTTTGTTTTTCAAGATTGAAGACTGATTACAAAATTGAAAAGACAAACTGAATTGAAACTAATTGTTGAATGGGATCAATTGCAAAATGGAAAGGAAAGCAAACCAACTTACAACTACTTTGCAGAATGGAACTAATAGTAGAATGAAAGAGATAAGAAATGAAAGAAATAAATAAAAAAACACATCTACTCAGACACCTCCTTGACAATGAAGCCAAAAGTGATGAGCACCAGTATTACAACAAGGATGTTTCAACTTCAGGGTCTACCAACTTTACTTCATCGACATAGGGTTTGTACAAACTTGAAGGTCACAGTGTTGTATACACAAATAGATGTAATGGTTCTACTCTTTTCCATTCTTTTCCACTACTGATTTGGGGCAATAGACCACTAGGGTTTCTCAAAGTAGCCTTATATTGATTAGAAGTCCGATTACCAATTTATAGAGGATAATTTTACCCTAGTTGAGAGAATTTAAATACTACTTACTACAGTAATGAAAGATGGAAAGAAATTCCTACAAAACAACATAACTCATCTAGCTATTTGTTAACGAACCTTGCTTGCAAAATAACTCTAATTTAACACATGTGAAGTCTTAACTAGTCTAAGCATGAAGTCTTATCTAAACAAGCACTTAACTACTCTGTGCATGAATAAATATAAAGACATTTTTTCTCTTTATCTTTTTGTAAAAATGTAAATGCTAATCCTTCTTGGTTGCATGGCAGGTGAGATAGGCATGGAGGGAGATGATTGCAATGGTTCAGATGGATTGGAAGGAAAATAACGGTCTACTCCTAGCTCTAGTGATTGTTTTTTCACAATTTAGGCTCAAAACAAGCCACTACAGGTTTTCCTACAGGATGTCCTAGTTCACCTACACGATCCCCTGTTTTCCTATAGGAATAGGCTGAAAGCATAAGGAGTGGTTTAATAGGTGGGATGGAGCTTCGAAAAGATGATTAAGGAGGGAATAAGGCAAGGGAGTGGTAGGCAGTTACTCAGAACTAAAACCAAAGCTTTACAATGGTTGGATTTGCTCAATAAGCATGGCAAGTTTTCCTTGTAAAACGATAATTCGAATTGAGACCTTAGTGGCTTTTGGTGATCATGGGTGGATATGGTTTCACTGAGGCTGATGATATGAGGTCTTCTTGCAAAGTAGAAAATCCTACAACAGATACATCATTGTTGTTATTTATCCATAAATTCATCTCAAAACAAGAAGGGTTTACTTAAATAGAAGAAAACAGAATTTTCATCATTTATTTGCCAAGTTCATGCATGAGAATGCTTGAAAACATTATGAAAGAAACATGAAATCAATGCAAGCCCTAAGATATCAAAAATTTCAATTGCAACCTATCTTCTAAAATTGAAAGATGATGACCTAATTAGTAGAAAAACCCTAAGTTTCATAGGAAGTTAGAATTCTATCTTTTTTGTTCTGAATGGGAAATGTTCCTCAAGCCATGATCCCTGGAAGAGAGAAATGAGGTAAGAGCCGCTTGTTTTTAGCCTTTTTTGAATATTTTCTTATCTCTATAATTCTACTGTTAGAACTATCCACAAATGGAGGAAAACTAATTAAAACATACCAGTACTTGCAAATTAACAACACATAAATCAGTGTAGAAAATAACTATGAGTACAAGCCTAAACATACATATACAACAAGAGGAAACTCTGCTGCTAGGGTTGGACCCTAACCCAAGAGATTCAACCCTCTGATTCAACTCAGTGTTGGATCAAGCGAATGCTTCTCATTTTCATTAACATATAAAAAATACATAAAAGTGTTTGCTCACAATTCTTCAACTAGAAAAATTCTTAGCTAACTTGCACAAAAAATATGAATCCTAATGAGGCTATAGGCCTCTTTATTTATACAATTGAAATTTCCAACAAGTTCCTTAAATCTAGGGAGGCTTGGCTCCCAATATTGAGATCAACAGGTTCTTAACTGTCACTGGCTTGGCTTCCAATGATCCTCATGACTCGGCTGCTTACAACTTCGAGCTAGTGTGATTTGATTGAGGGATTTTTGAGTGAGTGAGGAGTTATGGAGGGAGATCCTATCTCCTATAATCTCTCCTGCTTGTCTCATTCAAGTTTATGCACCCTAATTAGCAAAATTTTCTCCCAAAACCTGCAATCAATGCACATTAGACCACTAGACATGACATCTTACTTTTACTCATCACATTAAGCAAAATATAATTAAAACATGTAAAGAATTATGATAAGAGTTGATTTTAGTAAGATGGAGGTGCATTAAGGTCCATATATTTTACCCATTGATGAGCCTCATTACAAATGTTAATAGGATGTCTAGTGATCTATTGAATGGGGCAATACCAATTCAAGATTTGTGTGTGAAATATGAATCAGTCTTAAGAAACTCTCCATCAAAATTTATTGATGGATATATTTAAGACATCTTTGATATGTGTGTGTTTTTAGTTATAAATATGTTTCTTTTAATGTCCATGTGCATTTTTCAATTCTATACCAAGTGTGCCCCCACTATGTAAGCATAGCTTGGTGAACTTCATGTTTTAGAAAATTTTGTATTTAATTTTTAAATTGTTCATGCTTCAACATTTGTGTTTTTAGTCTTGAGTATATTTCAAATGAAGAATTTTGGATAGTTACATTAATTTTTTGAATCCTTTCAATGTTTTTAGATCTTAAAATGCATGATGTAATTTCAAGGATTACATCAATTAAATGCATGAGGTAACTTCAAGGGTTACATGAATTTTATAATTCTTTATCTTTTTCAATAACAATTTTAAAAGGAATTTTAAATGTACGAGGTAACTTTTTAAATATTATGTATCTATATATCTATAGATATCCATATCATGGATGAGAATTTTCCACATGATTCTTCGATGTGAGCATCAATCAAGTCTCATGCATCTACTAGAGGGGGAGGTCATGGATCAAAGAGAATATCAAATGAATCAGGGGAAGTCCATCATGATTGTGGTATATATATGTTTATGTGCAAGTTTTTAAATGATATTTGTATATAATCATATGTAATTTTGTGTATCCATATGAAATTTATTTTTTATCAATTTAGCTTTAAATTAATTTATAATAAATTTCATTTTTTAGGAGCATCTCAAATTAGGTCGAAAAGGGTATCTACTCAATCAATGGAGGGACATTGTTCACACCATCATGATATGGTATATATATATACTTAAATGATAAATAGGTAGAATAATATGCATGTATACATATATTGAATTGATTTTCTATTTTTTTTAGAAGCTTCCCTCATTATGTTGTTGTGTGAGGGTGGTCAACATTCTCCTATTGGTAAACAAGCTCAATCTCTGGGTGGAAATGCTGGTGCTCAACCATCTCTAGGTGGGAATGATGGTGCTAAACCATCTCTCGATAGTCATCAATCTCAATCGGATCATCATGATCCTCGTCATTTTGGTAAATTATATAACAAAAAATTATGTTAAAACAAATTTGTACATGTAAATGAATTGTATGTACATATGCTTGTACCTGTCTATCTTGCATGTGTATGAATACATTTTTTCACATTTTTTATATTTATGTAATTTTATATATTAATGTAGAGGGTGAAAATGTTGCTTGAAGTAGACGTAAGCGAAGTTGGGAAATTCAAGAAGAATATCGTACACCAACTACCATTTATCAATTTGATAGTCCTGATGAGCTTCCTTAGGAAACAAACCTCCAAAAATGTACATTACAGAGGTGCAAAAGTCATTATTCAATATTGAGGAAAGATCTTGGGAGTTTGGAGCTCCCTACAGAGAGTTGAAAAAGCTTAGAAATAGTTGTGCACTCTCTAAGATCATTTCTTGATATTTACGAGAATCTTGGGCCAACCATGGATTGCTTTATAGATATGATGAGGTGTAGAAAGGAAGCAATAATGGGTCTCAATAAATAGGTCAATGTTAGTAAAAGGGTTGCAAAAGAAAATGCAAAATCTGCGTTTAATTTCAAATAAAAGCTGAAAAGAAAGATGCTCAAGGTGCAATATTTCAAGCACCTTGATATAGCCAGCCATTTGTATGATAGCTTCCTTACAGCTCATTAAAATCTACCATGGAATGACAAGGTTCCAATTTATTTTGAAAAAATATTTTATGATGAATTAGTTTTAGTTATGAAACCTAATTATAATGACCTTCCATTTGAATATTATTGTACTGGGAGAGGTCAGTTATGTGATCGTAAGGGCACATTATGTGATACTGAACTTCCTCACCCTCCACCACCTTTCTTATGCCAACCTCCTCGTATGGTAACTTTGTGGTTAGAGATGGATGATACTTCTCAAATTGGTTGAGAAGGAAGGTATGTGATTATAGACAACATCCAAAGTGCATTGGTTGTAATTGATATCGGTCTAAACCAACAAAGAGCACAAGCTAATGCATGTGCTAATTTTGTATATAAAATAGATGAGGAGATAGATAATATGAATATTGAGGAGCTTAAAGCATATGAAAAGGGTTGTCGTAATGGTTGGTGAGACCTATTTGTTCATGAGGAAGGGGGTGTGGGATCGGTATGTGTTAATGATTAGGGTAGATATTTTAATGTGATTTTTAATTTGTATGTGTTAATGTCGATTAACTTACATTTTGTTAATTATTTTCAAATATAATCTAACACAAATGTATCATATGTTAACCATTTGCAGTTAACTCATTTGTTGAATGTAAATTTTGATAATATTGTAGTCCAAGGTTCATGTTCCAATCAAGATATTTTGAGAGATGTTAGTTTTTTTTGAAGAGTTCATGTTGATCCAATTATTATTCTACTTTTATTATATCGATATCATGAGGACATATTTTTAAAAGAAATAATTATGTATATATAATTAAATGTTAACCAATTTTGATTCCACCCAATGTTTTCGATATGCCACCACCCTCTTCCTCCCTATTAGGAGATCTATGAAATATTACATTGTCACAAGTATTAAATATTTCACTTATGTTTTGTTATAAATTAAAGTGCAAGTTTCATTAAAAAATAATCAATAGATTTATCTTACAATTTTAAAATTTTTGAATTTTAGGTTTGTGGAGATGATTTTCTTTCTCCATGGACTTTAGCGATGGATTCAAAAATGGGGATAGGATCATCTAAATAATTTGAATAATTCGTATAACAATTTTTTAATAAATTGTGACTTTATGCATTTTCATGTGTGATTTTAATTTTTTTACATATACCTGTACATGTATTGAATATGGCATCCAGGTGGGAGAAATGCACGGTGAACACCATAGGGTATTGCATGAAATTTGAAACTTTAGTTGGTTACATGCATTGAATCGTTTAGATAATTTGAAAAATTTGGTACTTGATTTTTTAAATATTGATCTAGATTATGCATTTTCATTTTCAATTTTAAAATTTTAATATATATACATGCATATGTATTATATAGTTTATCCATGAGGGCACAATGCATGGCAAACACCATGAGGTATTGCATGGAATTTGAAACATTTTTTTAATTTTGTTTTGATTATTACATTTAATTTTAAAACATTAAAATTTAATTTTAAAGTACAAAATATTATGTATATATGAATTACACATGTGCAGGGCACCGAAGATTCATATGAGAGCATGAGGAGGTTGATAGATCATATATTTTAGTGATATTCTCTAAATTGATGCAACTTTTTTATTTGAGAGTCTTTTTATGCTATATTTACTTTTATTGTGATATAAAGTTTGGACATATTTAAAATAAAACTCTTTATTATGAATTGATGCAAATTTTTATTTAACTTTTTATTATATATTACTTTATAAGATTATAATTATTGGACAATATTTGAAATCTAGAACTCTTTATTATGATTTAATACATGCTAATTTTGGATTTTACGTACATTTTGCATGATCATTGTTATAATGTTAGTATATGATTCTTAGGTTTTGTTTAAAGTTGTTTTGTCACTTGTTATTTAAAATGAATCTTTTAAAATTCCAAATTACAAAACATGGAACATTTTTCATTTGAATGAATCTTATAATTAGGTGTAGATGTCTAAAACAATAATAAAAATTGCACTATAAAATATGGTATGTACATTTTGCATTCATGTATCTCGAAAGGCTACTATGGATGTCGGTTGATAGCTAACTTTTAATATATAAAGTTGTTAATGAACAAACATACTATAATATTGCATTATAAAACATGGTACAATTTGCATGATGGATGGTTTGATTCTTAAAGGCTTTACATATTTAAGTTCATGAATATGTAGCAATGAAAGTAAATTTGCATTTAGTTGGTACATTTTTCATTCAATCATTCTTATAATTTTAGTATATGATTCTCAGGTTTTGTTTAAAGTTGTTCAATGTCAAGTTATTTAAAATGAATCTAGTAAAATTGCAAATTACAAAACATGGTACATTTTGCATTTGAATGAATCTTATAATTTGGTGTAGATGTCTAAAACAATCATAACTTAAAATTGCATTATAAAATATGGTACATGTACATTTTGCATTCAAGTATAGAAAGGCTAATATGTATGTCAGTTGATAGTTGACTTTTAATATAAAGTTGTTTTAATGCACAAGCATACTATAAAATTGCATTATAAAACATGGTACAATTTGCATGATGCATAGTTTGATGCTTAAATATTTTACATATTTAAGTTCATGAATATGTAGAAATGAAAGTCAATTTGCATTTAGTTGGTACATTTTGCATTCAATCATTCTTAAAAATATTAGTCTAGATTATTCTTAGGTTTTGTTTAAAGTTGTTTCAATGTCAAGTTATTTAAAATGAATAAATTAAAATTGAAAATTACAAAATATGGTACATTTTGTATTTGAATGAGGCTTATAATTAGATGTAGATGTCTCAAACAACAATAAATTAAAATTGCATTATAAAATATGGTACATGTACATTTTTTATTCATGTATAGAAAGGCTACTATGGATGTCGGTTGATAGTTAATTTTTAATATAAATTTGAATGCACGAACATACTAGATAATATCGCATTATAAAACATGGACCACAATTTGCATGACGCGTGGTTTGATGCTTTTAAAGGTTTTACATATTTAAGTTCATGAATATGTATCAATTAAATTAAATTTGCATTTAGTTGGTACATTTTGCATTCAATCATTCTTATAATGTTAGGAGATGATTCTTAGGTTTCGTTTAAAAATGTTTTGTCAATTTATTTAAAATCAATATAGTAAAATTCCAAATTACAAAACATGGTAATTTTTCATTTGAATGAATCTTATAATTTGTTGTAGATGTCTAAAACAATCATCACTTAAAATTGCATTATAAAATATGGTATGTACATTTTGAATTCATGTATAGAAAGGCTGATACATTTTGCATTCATGTATGAAATCGTTTAAGACTAAGGAATGTATACATATAAATTACTTTTCGTGCATGCAAACATAATATTAGTAGCATCAAATCCTCAATATACCTACATAAAAAATGGTATACATATAACTTTGTAACTTAATACAAGACCCAATGAGCATCACTTTCACATCATCACATTCTTAAGAATGTACAACTTAAGAGTGCACAAAAGAAATGCTAATAATGTAACTGAACTCTAAGTTCTAAAAGATTAATCCAAGGCGAAGAAATTGTTGGGCAGTTCAATTAAAAAAATTCTAACGGAATGCCATCCTCAATGATCCGTTCATAGTCAGCTTTTGACATTCTCCATTTTTAACTTTCAATTTCTTTTTTTATTGAACTTCTATCAACTTTATGCATGTTGCACACACCAAGTGACAATATTGACAACTTATGATATCAGGTTGATAGTCTTGAAAGTAAACATTACTCTTTGTTTGATGATTTTCTTGGAAAAAATAACCTTTCAATATAATAGACCCTCCTTCATATATAAATCGTTATCATCATAGTCTTCCAATAATTTCATCTTTCATTCAGTGCACCACATCAAATAACACTTGACATCTTCTATGTTGTTAATAGGTGAAACTACAACAAAAACATCTTATGCACAATAAAACTAGTGTACATTTAGATCATAATTAACATGAAATTAAATTTATCAACATGGACTTGATTTTATTATATATTTCTAGATCTCTATATTTTATCTATTATTTAGATACTTATACACAATGATTTTTTTGTAGCGGCTACAACCACCCTCCAAAATTTTGCCTTAGGTTTGTTTTGGAGCCTCCCTACCAACCTTTCACAACACCTTGTCTTGCTTCATCAATTACACAAGCTTCAATGTTTTTCTTGCACAAAGACAATCTATCGGTCAAAGCTTGATGCATTCCCCTCACATATTGTTCATCTGGACTTGGTCTAGCTGCAGGCTGAGCATCTCCCCCAAGAAATTGTGCAATTCTAGAGGGAAATTAGCCTTACCTCTAGAAATTACATAATGTTGTCTGGCAGCCTGCTGGGCTCCAGAATTATGCAATCCTTCCAGTCAGGCTTCACCTAGAAAAATACACAATCCTTCCCAGGAGGGCTGCTCAGCCCAGGAATTGCGCAATCATGGGTAGAAGTGAGTGGTTCTGCATAGAAATTATACAAATCTCCTATGCAGCCAACCCAACTCCCATCCAGGAATGCACATTTTCTCTCAGCAGTTGAGCATCCTCATGCATGAGAAGTTGGGTTGACTAGTTCCACCTGGGACCAAGGAAACTTGACTTGCATGCATGGCTTGCTTTTTCTCATAATAGAAAAAGCAACATAGAAAAAGCATCCCTTGATTCAGGGAGCCATTTTTAGCAACTAGAGGTTACATGCAAAGTTCATTTTAGAAACTTTCCTCCAAGTGTTGTTATTTCCTAGATTTTTGGCATGTGAGTCATGAGCTCAAACTTATTTATTCAATGCATCAAAGCTCATTCTTTCACATCGATCTTGGATCTATAACATCCCACAGCACATCCAGTACTCTTCGACACATCCAGCTCAGTTATTCACGGGTAAGTGGGCTCAACTTGTCTTCTTCAGCTTCTCTGTCGCTTTTTGAGTTTTCACTTGTGTGAGTGCTGTTTGTTTTATTTATTTGAATGCTTGCTATCGTTTACATGCATACTATCTTGTAGTAGCACCGTTTCATTTTTCGTTACTATCTCAATTTTGTCGCATGCATGAAACTGTTTCACACGAACGGTCGCCAATTTGGCGACTCGCTTCACCCACATGTATTTTGTTCTGTTTTTTGAATATTTCATTCAATGTTTGCATGCACACTCAATCACTTTTTCTTTCACTTAATGTTGCCATGCATTCACTTTCAAATGTTCTTTCAATTTCCTATCAATGAGTCTGGCCAGCCTTAGCTTGGACTCTGCCTCACCGAGATAACATTTTGCAATCCGGGGAAGGAAGGCTTTGTCTTCCTCTCCAAAAATATGCATTTCCTCCCAGAAACTATCCTCTAGGATTGCTTTCCACATTTCTGAGGGACAGTGATTGCTAGCCCATAAAATTTTGTAATGCAGTCCCTGAGCCTGCAGTTATTGTTAACTGGAATTGTGCATTGCACTATCCCAGCAGTCAACAGTTAACCTAGATCGTGAATTACACAAATCTAGCAGCCAGTCTTACCTCCCAGATAGCCTAGACTTCCTTCTGTGCAGTTCTGTCAGCTAGTGACCCAGCCTCCCAAAATAAATTATGCAATATTTTCCTATCATTCCCCATGTATGTGTTATGTCATTCCCTAAATTTGCTTTGGTTTTCACTAATAGATTTCTTGCCATGCATGTCTCTTCGTCTCCATATCTTTCAGGTGTTCATACGCCTCTTAGTAGTATAGGATCAATGGCCTCTAAGAGAGCAGGATTGAAGGACAACAATGGAAGTGAAGCTAGAGCACCAGTTGAATAGGTGTCCACATGTCTATCGATCTATGAATATACCAAGTTGTTTCTGGACAAGGACATCAAGCTGAAATGGGAAGAGGTCAATGAAGCATTTGCAGGCACTTTTAGAGAAGACCTCAAAGACAACCAGGTGTAAGTGAACATTCACAATTCCGGCTTGTACCGGATTGCATGCAGACACCCCACATTCCCATGCACAGACATGATACACTAGATTGTCTCGCACACTAATCTGCAGATGATGAATTTGAGCAGTGTCAGCAAGACGAAGATTGCAACCTTCTGGGCATATGATTATGATGATATGTATCACATGTCAAAGCTCATGAATATAAGGAAGACTCCCTTCAGATTACCGAGCAGAAGTGCCAACTCCAGAGACATTCTTAAGAACTAGGTAAAGGAGCTGGCTAGATTCGGGATGACATCCAACCAGATCTAAGTGAAGAAGATACTGTGGAAGGCATATAAATACTTGGTCATATTTTCATGTCGACTCTATGTCCAATAAACTTCACGAAAACCTTCCCACAAAGTTGGATGATTGCGCTGGACAAACTTGCCAGAGAGGGAAAACCATATAATTGGTCTACATGTCTTCCTACATATTATATGCAATCTATGCCCAACAGGAGTTCTTGAGCTTGGAGTGGGCACGGTCACTCGTGGAGACTGATGTGAACACATATTGTAAGTTGTTGTCCAAATTCATCTTTAAAGGATTTATCACATGACTGTCTGATCATTTTGTCACCGTAGTTTACAAGAGGAAATTCGAATAGAATCCACCCTACATGTCGAGGGCAGTAATGAAGGCACTGATAGACATTGTTGATTGGTATGCCTCACCGTTTGGCACCTTCATATTTATGTTCAACATGGAGAAGCCTCTTCATGTTCTACCGAAGTTTTCCTTGGACATACTTGTCATGCAAGAAGTAGCATATCACATCTCGGTAGGATTGACAGCTAGACTACACCGGAAGAAGAAGGCACTTTGGCTCGCTCTTTCGTTGCGTATTGGGTTATATGAGATCTAGAGTTTCAAGCAAGCTGATGTCGAAGAAGAATAGATGAAGAAGTATTATTTTGACCTCCAAAGTTACAATCCGTATGACCCACATTGTCTTATGAAATATCATTACACGAGAGTACAATTCAACTGGATCCACGGGCCATTTCATTAGGCAGAGGAGGACCCATGGAGATATCGGTACAGTGTCTCTAGACCTAATGAATAGATTGGCTTCGTTGTGGAGTGGTTAGTGAAGCAACATCCCGAAGAGCGTTAGTAGTAGCAGTAGCAGTGGAAGTAAGCATACTAGTGTGTGACAAGGGCAAGAGGAAGATTGTCAATCGCATGGAGGAAGATAAAAGTTACAAGTTCAAAGCAGATCCACTGGTAGAGAAAGCATCTATCACTATATAGTTGAAGAGGAAAAAAAATGTGACAAGCGAATCACACAAAGGAAGAGGGAGATGAGAAGAATGGAGGAAACATAGAAGGAGTTGCATGAGCTGAAGGAGCAACTCCGGAAGGAGAAAGAACTGTGAAAACAAGAGAGGGAAGTGCAGCAGTAATAGGTACATAAGGGGGCGCAACATGTTCAAATAGATGAAACAACGCCTGTACAGGTATTTTATTCATTAGAATAACTGGCATCAAGCATACAGGGTGAACCATCACAGGAGTAGGACTTCGCTCTTGAGATAGAGCAAGCACTTCAACAATTGGATATTGATATGGAGCAGCATGAATTGGAACAGGACATCGACCTCATACCTCATCACCAAGAGGTCGACTTACCTACTTCACCGCATCCAGATGATGAGAGTGTCTCAAGTGACCAAGGAGGCACTGAGATCCTTGGAGATCATCCAGAAGGAGAGATGCACAACATCTCATTCGATGAGTCTCAACATAGAGTTGTGTACTCTCATAGAGTGTCGAATCCGTATGATCATACATCTCCCGTGCAAGTTGAGGAACGATTGATCATGTTTGACGTGTGCAAACATGTAGCAGCCTTGGTTGATGCAACCATAGTGTATGTCGAAGCCACTAGCAAAAGTGTTCATTTTCTGATAGTTGAGAATGAGTGAATGGCTAAGGAACTACAAACAGCCAAGAAAGAAGGAGTTGGTGACAGTGTTCACCCGAGATGAACTGAAGAAGGCAATACTTGATGAGGTATTGTCCCTTGACACAGTTATGTGAGCATTGTACACCAATTTTTTCACCGTGCATAAGGCAGTCATCCATCTCAACGGATGGCAGCAGCGATGTGCTAGAACAACATCTGTCTTGACAAAATTGCATGTTGTTTTTGATTAGATGCAAACATGAATGATGAGATACAAGGGAGGCTCACTTCACTTGCCTACGATGATGAAGGCCAATGCAGTCGAGCTAAAGGCATGTATCCAAATTCAGATCTAAAACTATGAAGAGCTCCCGTAGCTCATCACTAGTATACAAGCTTCCTATGCACACATATTCAAGTGTATGGATGTTGTGGTATGTGCACATGTGATCCCATCTATTGGGACTCTTATATAGGCATAGACAAATGTACAAGTCTAACCAGAGCTTGACTCGTACTTCAATGAGTTGATGCGCATTGCCACCAGCCCATACTTACCCATTAGTGTAGACATCATGCACAAGTATATTGCTGGTCTAGCCACATTGAAGAAAATGATGCGCATTCTTACAGATGATTTGAAAAGAGGAGATTGAGTAGTGTACCCAAATGTCATGGAGGCAAGAGTCAAGTTCCAGAAAGATGTCACCTTAGTGCACATGGACACCAACGTGGACTACCAATCTTAGCATCAGTATGTTACTGTTGATTAGTGTGAGGATGTTGAGGAGTTGGACATCCATGGTTGTCTAAGTCATAGTGATGTCTAGCATGGCTTTCTCAGCCATTTCTCTCACATGGGTACATGTGCATTGTAATGTAATGTCCTATTAAGTTAAAGTCAAGTGTCAATAGTTGGATGTAACATTCATAGAGCAGATGAAGAGTCATGAGGGTAGTTGAACTATCACAAAGGGGAATGTCAAGGGCCACCCCACCCTTTGCTATAAATAGTCCCTCATAACCCATTGTAAAGGCTTTTGGTCATCCAAGCTTATGATAAGACTATCTTGGAGAGAACTTGGACAATCTTGTAATGAGCCTTGACTTCTCTAGTGTGTAGAGCTAGAACATCTCTTTGGAGGAGCATGCAGTTGTGGCTATAATGTTCTGTTATTGAAACTAGTTGTTGGACATGGATGTATTGTATGAATAGAACTTACACTTCTTAATATAACAAGAGCCAACACGTTTCATGCATATGTTGTATTGTATTCTATGCTATCTGATTTACTCTAAATGATATATGTATTTTTTTTACTTACGCATGCATGTATAACTACCTATATATGTATGTATGAATCTTTCTGAAATGTGTTGTTGGTTTAACCATCACTTTGGATTGCTTGCTAACTTTCCTTCCATGTTGTGATGCATCTTCGCTTGTGTGTTCCCTTTTTAATTGTGTGCTATCACAGGCTTCCAAGGGGTGCACTCATCTCAACCCCATTGTGTTAGAACCTATCATGCACCTTCCTTGGCTCACTGCAGCTGTCACACCCTTGCTACCAACAGAGTTATCTTACTTTCCTATGTGTGAAATCACAGTCAAGGCATTACCTTATGACCCACTGTTGGGACTCCTACACCAAATGGTTTGAGGTCTAATTGGGAATTATTACCGGGGAGATCCCCTGACATGTTGGCACAACCTGCACCGTCAACATTTCTAGCACTAGGAGGAGGGTGAAATGACAAGTTGTGTCCTCTTAACCTGTTTTTAACCTTTACATATCTATCATGGATTCTTTCACTCTTCTCCCTCCATGATGTTTTTCGAATCTCGAAGATATCACCATCACGAGGGAGTTTTTCAATCACTTGTCTAGTTATAGGTATGATGGTGAAGGTGAAGTGGCCTGGCCTGATTTCTTACATGACTTTCTTTCCTTGCTTCATGAGGAAGATGGATGTTCTAATGAACAGGCCAGCCTACTACTTGGATACACACTTTGTTAATCTCCACGTCAGTGGCTTTGTAGCTTACCAACTGATAGCATGCACTTCTGTGATCTCATTTAAGACACTTTCTATCATTTTGATCCAGGCCATCTTGATCAAAAACTGTTACAACAATGGAAGGCTCCACATGAATCGACTATGAATTTTTGGCAATGCTTCCATGACTTGCATTTTCAAGCTCTTAAGAGCTAGATGAAATTTTTCTATCTTTGGGACCGAATCAAGTATTGTGTTAAGAAATATGCTCATCCCAAGAAGAATTTTGAAATCAAGCATCACTCTATTCTTCAGTGATGGAGCTGCGCAATCCCAGATGGATGTGGTCACTGTCACAAGTGATTGTCTACCATCCCCTCATCAAATAGCTCCACCGCTTCAGAGTGATGTCGAGGATCATGCTCACACACATATTCAACTGTCACGACCTTCCAACGTCACTTTGCTTAATTTTGTGCTGATTTGGTTGTGATTCCATAAAGTTGTCATATGCATTTTGTTCCACAATCTCCATCTTTGCACTCGATTGTTCCTCCAAATGATACTTTCTTGTGTTATTCCATTCCAGACTCTACACTTGTTGTGAATGATGAACAAGCCACTAACGGAGTTGGTGTTGCACAACCAACATGCATTGTCATCCATGAGGAATATGAGTGGGAGCTTGAGCATCAACACTTGGTGAAGGAAGACTCCCTTCCATCCAAGCATCCTCTGTTCTTTCTTAACATCTTTGGTGAACCTTCCATCCATGATTTTGCCTATGTATCTTCATCCACAGATGCACCCATTGTTTATTGCTCGCAAGACACACCAGATGTCAATCCATCATTTGATAATGGAGAGGGTAAGTTATTCATTGAAAATCCACTTGATTTATCATATGCCTTTTTTGGAAACATAGAGGATGAATTAGTTCGCTTCTCATCTACCCCTCTGTTTGATTCATAAGATCATGAGCATGTCAATGAAATCATTGATTTTTCTGATTGTGGCGGTCATGGTCCATTTACTCCTATATTCGATCATGGTCATAATCCTATCGCAGTTGATCTTTTGAAGCCACTGGTCTATGATGATCTATCTGGCGATGAAGTTGAAACACCCAAGATTGTTGAGGCACTTCAACCTAAGTTGATGGTTATGTCAAGTCCTCGCTCCCTTGGGGTTAGTCTCACTTCTGATCAGGAAACTATTCTATCACTTGAGGCTCCTCGTCACTCATATATATGCATTGAAGATCAATCTCACACACAGATCATGCTTCCTCCACTTGAATTGCACGATCATGTCGTTCATTCACTGGAGGAATCTTACATTACAAACACATGTGCACAACGCAAGTTGTATTTGGTTCTTTCGTTTGCTTGCATGTCACAGTAAAGAGTGTGCATATGCTTTAAAGATGCACGCAGTGTCACACAACACCATGATAAGTTCACAGACTACTTGTCATGCACTTCCACTTACTTATGTCCAGTCGGCACTTTACAACATGAAGTGTGGTTTTCTTCATTGTTATATCGTTCTTGCTTTTTGGTTCGCATAACTGGGTTGCCCACAGACGAAGCCTTCACCAACATGGGTCAACCAATGCATCGGTGGCTGCATTGGAAATATCACTTCATGTGATCAGGCCCATGCACTGTTAGTTTAGGAGTAGGAGTAGTGTTTTCTTTCAATCAGTTTGCTCACATGATTATTTTCTTTCTTACTTTTTTTGTTTGATTGTTTGCTCGCTTGTTTGCTTACTCGCTTTGCTCTCACTTTTGTTTCCACTTCTGCTTTGCTTTGTTAGTTTGCTTGTTTTGTTCCTAGGTTAGTTTTGCATGAAACCATGTATGACTCTTGAAACAAGCTAGGTAAAGTATAAGAGGCCTTATGCAGCTATCACTACTTGGTTATCTATCATCTTTCCTCTGTATGAAGAACTTGTTACTTTTAGTCCATGATACATCGAACAAAAATACGTACTGTTTGAAGTGAACCTCAGTGAAAACCAAACGCTTGCACGGTAATTAGTGTCACCTACTCTAGTTGGTTGTTTTTGGGTTAACCCTTGTCAGCTCAGTCAATTAGAGTAAGGTGAGGGGAAAAAACTTAACAGGCACGTCAGAGGTATAATAAACTACTTCTCTATAGGAACAACTTCTTCTACTCTCAATAAGTTGGGATCCATCTTCCGCCTCTGAAATGAATAACTTCTATGCACAGTTATGAAAATGGAAAAAATGAAAAAAGTGAAAAATGAAAATGAATAAGGCGAAAGAAGGGAAAGGCTTCCTACACAGAGAGGTGATGTAAGTAACTCCACCGGGGTACTGACGAGGTTCGCTGGCAATGGAGCCATGCTTGTGTTTTTATGTGACTCTGCTAGGGTATTGTCCATGTCTGCTAGGAGTAGAGTAACACCAGATATAAAATTAAGACTTTGTTGAAGCCTCAAAAATCATTTCTACAACATGGGGGAAAACCACCTGGTCCAGACCTTGGTTGGCTATTCCTTTTCCATTTGGTGTAATGGATCCGACTGGGGATAATGGGACTAGTTTCCCAAAAAGAGATTTTGATAGTGTTGATAAGGTGATATATGATGTAATGGGGGGATGATTAAGCTAAGTGTAATCTAATCTAAACTATTTGAAGACATGCATATATCCTATTTTAAACACTATTAAACTATAATTATGTGTTGGGTTGTGTTATATTCTTTTCACATAGTTAACAGGGGGTTTGAGGGGTACCCGTAACCCCACTTCATGGGGTCTAGGGCAGCGCCCCGGAAAATTTTGGTTTTGGACCCTATGTTAGGTTGGGCGGACCCACCTATGGTTTTGCGCATGACTTTCACACATGTTTTTTGGACGCGATGGTTTTTGGTCCATGGTATTGGATGCTTCGACATGTATAAATATGTATTGTAACATTGAAAGGAATATAATGAAAAATCAGGCTGGTAGTCTCGGTTTTGGGATCCAAGGGAAAACCTCTGTGCATATGTGTTATGCTTTCGCATTGTTTATTTTTCTGTGATTTAGAATTCGTATGCAGGTAATTTTTGTACGGGGTTAAAACCTACATCATTGGTCTCCAAGTGATGAATAAGCTTGAATTTACTCCAACGTTGAGGGCACTCAAGATGTTGCTAGCCCTTCCATGTCTCAAGGCATGAAACAAACTTCATCTAGGTCTTGAATCAACATGCCACTCCGTGTATAATGCTAAGCCAATTAGGGGAAAACTGGTCCATGTGCATCATCTTGTGAATAATAAAGCAATTGCAACAACGCTGTGGATGCTGAAGGTGCCCATGGCTATGAATGATGCTTTATGACTATCCAACGTCCAATGGCTCTCAAGGCATCACCTATGGGTGTCAATATGTCCCTATACAGGACCTAGATTCTAGTTAAGTTCCAAGACTTATAAAAGGAACCACTTGCGAATTACACACAATATCTAGTGTTGCAACTTTCACCATTAAGTACATTAATCATTATTGCATTTAAGTGAACACGTTTGAAAGAAATGGGAAAAATAACACTTCATATGAGGCTTCTCTTCGAAAATTGGGGCCTTAGTCACGTAATGGTGTTACCTACCTAAGTAGGAGTGGTTTATAGACGACCCTATTGTTGAAAAATGTAACTAGGTTCGGTCTCCATAAAACGTATTTGTCAAAAGAATTTTTATTATTGTTACAACGAATTATTAAAGCATGGGTTTCATGCTTGGGTCATCATTTTATTAGTCAAAGTACCCATTGAGGACTCCTAGGATTAATAAAGAGCCAATAGAGTCATTTATTTTATGAGACCCTTCTTGGGCTTTGAACGATGTAAAAATAATTATTTTTGAGTCAAAAATAAATTATGTAACCTCCACACTAAGTTGGCCTCATGAAGATTAGGTCAGTGTCAAGGAAGCCAATTTGAGCCCATTGGAAGGCTATATATACAAGTGATTCGAATTGGATCATTATATTGTTTGTCATCCATCTTGATGCATTTGGAGTGGAAAAAGAGGTGGAATCAACTCACGGGACCATTTTTATCGGCGGGACCTAGTTTGGCGAAACGGGGTTCAAACTTTCCGGGAGCGTTTTGAGGCATCAAATGACGTTTTTTGGGAGTAAAACTTTGCCAGTTGAGTGCAACACTTTTTCATGCTATTCTACACACAAAGAGCTTTCCAAGGCCGCATGAATCGCGTCAATCAGAGTATCCATATGCAAAAGTTATGTTGCTCAGCAGTTGACCTTCATGTTTTCACACCTATAGTTTGGGAGGATGTTGTGTCAGCCCCCATTATTCATGGAAAAGGGGCTAGCCAAGTTCTTGTGATGTAAAAGACTCTATAAGAGTTTATTTTGTAACTCTAGTTAAGAGTTGATATAATAAAACTTAACCACTAGTAGGCTATCACGCTATGTTATAACTGGGCCACTAGGAGGAAGAGATATTCCATTCTTTCGAGAGCATTTTGTTCCATAGTTGGGCAAAGATAGCTAGGAGAGATAGGAGGTAGAGCACACAGAGGATCTGTGCACTATAGCAACCTACAGACCACATACATTACGTTTTTGTATCTACAACGATATTTCCAAACAAAGAAAGAGAGCGAAGCAGCCTCACCTTCCAGCTGGGTTTCCTCCTGAAAGGGTTTCCCAGAGAGCATATCTTGTGTATTATGTGTGTGAGATTATTTTTTCATTCTCTATGTTTCTACTTTATTTACTTTTAATTTTACATGCATGCACTAATTACAGTGAATTTTAAGCTTTAGAAATTAAATAAAACTAAGTGTAGAATCTCAGATTTTTAATATAATATTATTAGATCTATTGTAACGAACTGTTCAGTGGAATATTCATGATAGTTTACGGATCATTTGGTATCAGAGTGGGTTTCTTTGGGTATTTTTTGAAGATTGCAGGGATATAGATTGGTGAGGATGAAAATCGTAAAACCCTAATCATGCACGACGAATCTGTAAATAAACCTTGTGATCTTGCAGAGGTAAGGTTTTCGCAGCATGAAGAACAAGTTGCGGATATAAACCACAATGTTAACCTCCTCATGGATATTCCTTATGGGAGCATTTTGAGGCATCAAATGACGTTTTTTTTGGGGGTAAAACTTTTATGCCGGAGCACAACACCTTTTCATGCTATTATAATACACGCAGAGAGCTTTCCAACGACGCATGAATCATGTCAATCAAAGTCTGTATGCAAAAGTTATGCCACTTAGAAGTTGACCTTCATGTTTTCACACCTATAGTTAGGGAGGATGTTGTGTCAGAGTCCATTATTCATGGAAAAAGGGCTAGCCACGTGTTTGTGATGTAAAAGACTCTAGAAGAGTCTATTTTGTAACTCTAAGTTAATGTATTCAAACTTAACCACTAGTAGGCTATCGAGCTATGTTATAATTGGGCCACTAGGAGGAAGAGGCATTCCATTCTTTCGAGAGCATTTTGTTCCATAGCTGAGCAAAGATAGCCATGAGAGATAGGAGGTAGTGCACACAGAGAGGATCCATGCGTTGTAGCAGCCCACGGGCTACAAACATTAATTCTTTGTATCTGCAGCCATATTTCCAGACAGAGAAAGAGAGCGAAGTAGCCTCACCTTCCAGTTGGGTTTTCTCCCGAAAGGGTTTCCCAGAAAGCATATCTTATGTATTATGTGCGTGAGCTTATTTTTTCCTTCTCTACTTTTCTGCTTGATTTACTTTTACTTTTACGTGCATGCACTAATTACATTTAATTTTACAGATTTAGAAATTAAATAACTCTGTAAGTGTAGAATCCTAGATTTTTAATATAATATTATCAAATCTGTTCTGACGAATTGCCCAGTGGAATATCCACGACAGTTTATGGATCATTTGGTATCAGAGTAGGTTTCTTTGGGTATTTTGTGGAGATTGCAGGGATCTAGATCAGCGAGTCTGAAAATCATAAAACCCTAATCATGTGCGACGAATTTGTAAACAAACCTCATGATCTTGTAGAGGTAAGGTTTTTGCGGTGCGAAGAACAAGTCGCAGATATATACTGCAATGTCAACCTCATGGATATTCCTTTTGGTAGCATTTTGAGGCATTAAACGATGTTTTTTTGGGGGTAAAACTTTGATGCCCAAGGGAAACACCTTTTCATGCTATTATACAGAGAGAGATTTCCAACGACGCCTGAATCACATCAATCTGAGTCTATATGCAAAAGTTATGCCACTCAGAAGTTGACCTTCATGTTTTCACACCTATAGTTCGGGAGGATGCCATGTCAGTTGGAAATATTGGGGGGGGGTGAATCAATATTCATTAGCAACTAGCACTTTTTAAATATTTCAGAGCGTTAATTAATGTTCAATTATTATTAATGTTTATGTAATAAAAACAGTAAACAATAGAACATAGTGGGCACAAGAATTTTAGGTGGAAAACCCCCTCCGGGTCAAAAACCACCGAACACTTTTCGAATAAATTCTTTAATCTCCAGCCCCAATTGAAATGAAAGTTTCAACTTCCTAGAATTGTAGAAAAACATTCTTCTCTAGCTCCCACTGGAAGGACGCCCCAATGCCCTGGTTTCTTCAGTAGTCAACTGAATGGATGCCCCAACATCCTAGACCAACCTACCACTCTGAAGTGTTCACAGGCTCCAGCCTGTAGGTGACTTCATGCATTAGCCTAGCACCTCCCTGCCACCCTATAATGACTAGAACTGAGACAAGAGTGTGAAATCTCGTACCAGGGACAAATGATCCACGATACAATATGATTTACAATGATTTTCTTGTACTTGACTGAACACCAATCACATTATGACCTGCAACCCAACCATGACATCATCTCAACTGACTCCTATACCTCCCAAAAATGCCTCTTCGACTCTAGGCAAATTAACTCTTTTACAATAATAACTCTTTCAGTGATGATTCTTTTATAAATTTACAATGACAATCTTTTACAACACTGACTTTTGACAAGACCTGACACTTGACTTGATATTGCTTCTTGGATCACTTTAAGCTATTAAGGTATTGTTGTGCTTGCTTCAAGCAATGGTATTTTGGCACTGCACGTCCTTCTAGTATGTGTCCGAGTTGTTCTAAAGTGTCCTCCTTCCTGCACCTGATTTCAACACCATGTGAACTAACCAAACTACCTTGTTGTTGCAAGATCTTTGATAGCCTTGACCAAGATATCCTTCGCAATTATGCTTTTGTACTTGATTGCAGGGAGACCTTAATGAGGGCTTAACATTGTCACAGAAACCTTGGTACAGAGGCACTGTCTTAATTGCTTTGATTGCTGTTCAGACACTGTTGTCAGTCCTAATCCGCACCTCCAACAAATTTCAAAACATGTCAATTATGAGTTGTAATAAGAGTTTTAATGCAAGAAGATACAACTGGGTCTTCACATTTATTTTTATGCCCTAACCGTAGGGATATATGGTCGTATGAAAGATAGATTGTGTTAGAAATAAGTGCCCTAGATGATCATCCTTTGCTGGCTCATTTCAACACCAGACCATGTTTTGCCACACACTAAGCCTTAGAGGTCCTCAAAAATGACACGCTGCCACAACCAACATCATAAAGATAATATCCTTATGCAACCACAATTCACTACCTCATAAAACTCTCTTACTGCCATAGAAGTTATGCTGTTAGTGCTTCATATCCTAGAATTTCTTACACTGCCATATCAGTCATACATTGCAAAAGAATAGTCATACGCTCGCCCAAAGAATCACCAAATGCAAATAAAATTGATCCCTAACCCTCTGAATTTTCTGCGTTGACCACCGAAGGGTTGGATGAAGATTTTGAAAGCCCTTTTCACAAGATCATTTGTTACATTCCATACATTAGGATATATCAAAGTTTGCTTTTATAAATAATCTCTATGAATAGAGGGGGCTTTCAATAATGACCGTTGGAGGACAAATGAACTTGATGTTTTAATTTTTACATTGGAGTTAATTTTTATTTATTTATTTAACTAAATAATATATCACCTTAAGCGTTAAGCAAACGAATTACATGTTGACTGCGTTTAGAATGTGTTATAGTGTTTTGGAGATGGCTTCATTAAGTGAATGTTGGAGAGGACACATTTTAATTTTCTATATATATTTTTAATAAATTTAGTTTAATTTAATAGTTATTGATAAATTGTTTGTTTAAGCTCTAAGGAACTTGTACACTAACCCTCTTTGGTGTGTTTTGTAGGAGATATATGAGTGTATTAAGTCAATGATTGATTTATTGTCTTTGGATTTTCAAGTTATTCAACTTATACAAGGTGAGATTACGGTGAGAATCCCTGCCATATATTGACAACTGTTGGTGAATAAGGTGTCATGTCTCTACCCCTAGGGTTTTAGCCCACTAATGGGGGTTTCCGACTTCAAACACAAATAACTCTTAAACTGTGAAGAACTAGGAGGCGTACCATATATCAATGGAAAAATCTTGACGAGTAGAATCCATCTAGAAGATCATTGACTTTGTTGTCAAGGAAAAATGCCCATGCAAGATCATGGTAGCCCTTGGCGCTGCTTGGGTTGACATCAATGACAACGACTGATCAACAGTGTGAGACCCCATTATTCATGGAAAAGGGGCTAGTCACATGTTTGTGATGTAAACGACTCTAGAAGAGTCTATTTTATAACTCTAGTTAAGTCAGTTGATGTAGTCAAACTTAACCATTAGTAGGTTATTAGGTTTGTTATAACTTGGCCACTAGGAGGAAGAGGCATTCCATTCTTTCGAGAGAATTTTGTTTCATAGCTGAGCAAAGATAGCTAGGAGAGATAGGAGGTAGAGCACACAGAGAGGATCCGTGCATTGTAGCAGCCCACGGGCCATATGCATTACTTCTTTGTATCTGCAGCCATATTTCCAAACAGAGAAAGAGAGTGAAGCAACCTCACCTTCCAGCTGGGTTTTCTTACGAAAGGGTTTCCCAGAGAGCATATCTTGTGTATTATGTGTGTGTGAACTTATTTTGTCGTTCTCTACTTTTCTTCTTGATTTACTTTTACTTTTACATGCATTCACTAATTACAATTAATTTTATAGATTTAAAAATCAAATAAAGCTGTAATAGTGTAGAATCAGTTTTTTAATATAACATTATCATATTTGTTGTGATGAACTATCCAATGGAATATCTATGGCATTTTATGGATCATTTGGTATCAGAGCGAGTTTCTTTGGGTATTTTGTGGAGATTACAGGGATCTAAATTGGCTAGGCCGAAAATCGTAAAACCGTAATGATGGGCAACGAATCTGTGAACAAACCTTGTGATACTGTAGAGGTGAGGTTTTCGTGGCTCGAAGAACAAGTCACGGATATAAACTGCAATTTCAACCTTCGCATGATGGGCCTAAGCAATAAGTTGGGGATATTTGGAGAAGAAGGGGGTTCGAATGCAGAGGACAAATTAGAAGGGGGATTGGGAAGGCACAATTAACCAACCGGAGAAAGAAACTGGAAAAGATCAACCCGATTCGAGTGTCATGAACCAACAAAAAGTTGATATCAAGCCATACCATGACGAGATTGACACTCTAAATCTGAACCACTGGAAGTTTATTTATGTATCCATCAGATCGAGGAAGGGAAAAAGATCTCATTAGCGTAGATGAAATAGGAAGGCCATGCACCGACTGGGTGGGAGAGCCACATAGAAACCCTAAGGTTGGAGGGGGGACCTCCAGTGATTAAGTGGGAGGATTTCAAAACCCTCATCAAGTCACAGTTTTGTCCCAATGGGTACGTGGAAGACTAGTGGATCCGGTGGCATTACTTCAGTGAAAAGCGGGACCAAGGCATGTAGGAGTTCACCACATAATTAAGAAAGATGGCTATAATGTTGGGTATCTCTCCAAAGAACCCAAATGTACTCCTCGAGTACTTGGGGGTTCTACACCGCCATCTGCGTGAGCAGGTGATGTTTTTCAAGCCCAAAATGGTGGGTGAGGCTTGTGTATAGGCAAAATACTTGGAGAACATAGGCTTGAAAAGAGCGCAGTCAAGTGGATCGAAGCAAAAGGAGAAAGAAGACGCTTCTAAGGGTGGGAAGAAGAAACAAAAAGGAGGAAAAGATAAAAACATGACAACCACAACACACTAGTGCAAAGATCCTAGCAACCATGACAACCACTGCAACATTGATGGCCACACAGAGAAGTGCTGGAAGTTGCATCTCGAGATAAACCTGAAGAAAAAGAAGAAAGATAATAAGAAGAAGAATCTCATGACCACTGATTCGAGCAACCAAGTTGAAAGTTGTGCAAACGTGGATGAGAAGATCGTCTGTACATTAGTGTAGAAGGAGGTGAATCTGAGTAGCCCTCAATAATAGGAAGAGAATGAAATGACCAAACTCTTCCATGTAAAGATACATGCCAAGAAGACAAAGATTGATGCTTTGTTTGACTCAAGATCGCAAGAAAATATCATTGCAACAGATCTAGTCAAGAAGTTGGGGCTAGAAGTTCGTAATCATCCAAACGCATATCCATTGGGATGGGTACATCAGGATGCAGAGCTGAAGGTAACAAAAAATTATAAAATTAGATTTGCTATCAGTGATGATTTTATTGATGAATTAGATCTGGATGTGGTTCCCCTTGATGTATGTGGAGTCGTGTTTGGGAGTCCATACATGTACATGCGTGATGAAATATTCATGAGGAGAGCTAACCAGTATCGACTCATCAAGGATGGAAAATTGATCAGTTCCAAGCCAAGAAATTGATCAGTTCCAACAAGAAGTATGTTTTATTGTTTTTAAGAGAAAATCAGTCGTAGAGGAGTCAATAAGAGGCAAGGTATCCCTAGAGGGGTGTACTAAGAAAAAAAACAACAATTGGAGGAGTTGTTACAGGAATACAAGGATGTGTTCTGAGAGCCTAAAGGGCTACCCCTTAAGAGAAAAGTGGAGAATGAGATCCAACTATTGCTAGACTCCCCATTTCCAAATATTGGGTTGTATAGGCAGTCTGTTATAGAAGCAAGTGAGGTGAAGAAACTGTTCCATCATTTGTTGGAATAGGGTGTCATTCGACCGAGTACATCACCCTATGGGTCACCCATCATCATTGTGCCAAAGAATGATGGGACTTGGTAGATGTGTATAGATTACAGGGTGTTGAATAAAATAATGCTCAAGAATAGATACCCCCTGCCTAGGATAGACGATCTGCTAGATCAGCTGCAGCAAGCAAAGTATTTCACCAAGCTGGAATTGAAATCTGGATATCACCAAGTTCGAGTCAAAGAAGAAGATACATGGAAGACCGCCTTCAAAACCAGGTAAGGTTTGTATGAGTGGTTAGTTATGCCATTTGGCCTATGTAATGCACCAACTACATTTATGAGATTAATGAATGATGTACTGTGCCCTTTTATAGATTCATTTGTTATTGTCTATTTGGATGATATACTAGTATATAGTGCTACCTTGGAGGAGCATATTTCACATTTGACGTAGGTGTTGGAAACATTGAAGAAGCACCAATTGCTATCAAATCTCAAAAAGTGCGATTTTGCGCAACAGTCCTTGGTGTATTTGGGCTATGTGATTGGTGGAGGAGAATTGAAGATAGATCCTTCCAAGATGGGGGCCATCATGAAATGGCTAGTGCCTACTAATGTTACTCAGGTTAGGAGTTTCATTGGTGTAGCATAGTACCTGACGAAATTCATAGCCTCTTTTTCAGTGGTAGCAGCACTGCTCCATGCCATAACAACAAGTGGCAAGAGTTTCCAGTGGGGAAAAGGGCAGCAAAAGGCTTTCAATGAGTTAAAGAAGAAGATCAGTGAAGCACCAATTATGGCATTACCAAAATTCAACGGCCCTTTGAAGTGGAGACAAATGCGCGTGCGTATGCTATGGGAGATATCTTGATGCAAGGAGGAAGGCTCGTTTGCTACCATTCTGAAGTATTTCATGGAGAAGTTCTTTACTACTCTACCTACGATAAGGAGTTCTATGCCATGGTGCAAGACATGAAGAAGTGGAAACACTATTTGATGGGAAAGGAGACAATAATCCACACGGATCACCAACCATTATAGTACCTGCAGACCCAGAATAAGATACAATAGACCATGAATTACAAGTGGATGGGATTTTTAAAGCAATTTCATTTGGTGATCAAGTATAAGAAAGGCAACACAAGCAAGTTTGCCGATATGCCTTCAAGGCCACCCACATCAAAGATTACAACTTTGGGGACTCTTATGCACATGGATCCATTCACCCATGATGCATACAGAGAGACATATTCAGAAGATGAGGACTTCAAGGAGGTGTGTCAACAATTGCAAAGTCAGATTCATGTGCACGATGGCAACAAGACCGTTGACTATCATCTCCAGGATGGGTTACTCTACACGTTGGATAAGCTATGTGTTCCTAAAGGTGAGCTTTTGCAACTGATTAGAGAGGCGCAAACCTCCAAGGTTGCAGCACACTTTGGTGTAGGGAAGACAATGGCTAACTTGCATAGGTATGTGTATTGACCCAAGATGCATGAACAAGTAGCTAGGTTCATAAAAGGAAGCATGCTTTGTTGTACTAGCAAGCATACCAACATGAAACCGGGTATGTATCATCCCTTACCTGTACCTACTCATCCTTGGGAAATCATTTCCATGGACTTTGTGGGAGATTTACCAACAACCAGGAAGGGACGTGACTACCTGTTTGTGGTAGTTGACAGGCTCAACAAGATGTGTGTTCTGATGCTATGTAAAAAGACCATCAACAGACAAGAAGCAACGAACTTGTTCTTTGGAAAGGTTTGTGTACACTTTGGAATACCAAGGAGCATCATTTCAGATAGGGATACAAGATTTTTCAATGCATTCTAGACTACATAGTGGGAGAAGATGGACACAAAGTTGAAGAGATCTACAACATTCCATCCACAGATATATGGGAAGACAAAAGTAGTCAACAAGACTTTAGTGCATCTTCTGAGGGGTTACAACCATAAGCATCCAAAGACCTGGGATGAAAATATGGTATATATACAACATTCTTATAACAGAGTGGTCCACACTTCTACAGGAAAGTCCCCATTTGAAATTTGTTTTGGATATTTGCCACCTTCACCTTTGGATATTGCAAATGGACAATAAGGAGGAGTGAAGGAAGAAATTACAGGAGATGCTTTGAGGGCTAAAAAATGTATAGAGAAGATCAGAGAAATCCATCTACAGGTACAACAAACATTGTAGAAGTCGTAGGTGAAGTATAAGGCCAGGGATGATCAACACAAAACAAAGAAATCATTCAAAGTGGGAGACAAAGTATGGCTACAGTTGAACAAGGAGAGGCTGTAGGGGCCTAGTAAGAAAATCAAGGCTCTAAGGTATGGTCCCTTTGAGATTCTGGAAAAGGTGGGTGATAATGCCTATTGACTCAGTTTACCACCATATATATGCATTTACTCAGTCATAAATGTATAGAATTTGAAACTCTATGAGCCTTCCATGCTAGATAAGGAAGAGGAACAGTTCCTACCTTATGTGGAGGATTTGACACCAGATGCTCAGGTAAAGTTGACAAAAGATACAGTTTTGGAGAAGACGTCTAGAACTACAAGACAAGGGCAACAAGACCTTTGGTATATTGGGTTGAAGGGACAACTTCCAGGCAAAGCTAAATGGTACACCAGAGAGAAGGTGGATAAAAAATTTCCTCACCTCATTCAATAAAATATTTTGGGGACCCAAAGCGTCCCAAAATGGGGAGGTGTGATCTGAATTGGATCATTATATTATTTTTCACCCATCTCGATGCTTTTGGAGTGGAAAAAGTGGAGGAATTAGCTCATGGGACCGTTTTTACCGGTGGAACCCAGTTTGGTGAAACAGGGTCCGAAACCTTCCTGGAGTGTTTTGAGGCATCAAATGATGTTTTTTTGGGTGTAAAACTTTGCCACAAATGTGCAACACCATTTATGTTATTCTACATACATAGATCTTTCCAACGACACAAGAATCACGTCAATTAGAATTCGTATGCAAAAGTTATGCCACTCAGAAGTTGACCTTCTTGCTTTCACACCTATAGTTCAGGAGGATGTCGTGTCAGCCCCATTATTCATGGAAAAGGGGCTAGCCATGTGTCTAGAAGAGTCTATTTTATAACTCTATTTAATAGTTGATGTAGTCAAACTTAACCACTAGTAGGTTATCGGGCTGTGTTATCACTGGGCCACTGGGAGGAAGATGCATTCCATTCTTTCGAGAGCATTTTGTTCCATAGTAGAGAAAATATAGCCAGGAGAGCTAGGAGGTAGAGAACACAGAGAGGATCTGTGCACTATAGCAGCTCGCGGGCCAAAGACATTACTTCTTTGTATCTGCATCCATATTTCCAGACATAGAAAGAGAGCGAAACGACCTCACCTTCTAGCTGGGTTTTCTCTTGAAAGAGTTTTCCAAAGAGCATATTTTTTGTTTTATGTGTGTGAGTTTATTTTGTTGTTTTCTACTTTTCTAATTGATTTACTTTTACTTTTACAAGTATGCATTAATTAGAGTTAATTTTACAGATCTAGAAATTGAATAAAACTGTAATAATGTAGAATCTCAGATTTCTAATATAATTGTTGGCATTATGATACAAGTGTTGTCCTTGATGGCAAGATGACAAATATAATGCAGCAGATCAGTAGCAAAGAATTGATGATCAGATTACAAAGAATGAAGAAAGATGAGTATATACGCAGGTTCACTATATATCAAGCCGCATACATAGGCATGTTATACGCAGGTTCACTATGTACCAAGTCGCGTGTATACGCAGGTTCGCTATATACCAAGTAGGGTATACACGCAGGTTATACATGCAGGTTATTTATATACAAAGATGCATATACACACGGGATTGCTGATCAAAAGTCACGTATGCGTATGCATGCACTTTCATGCACGGAAAAGTGAGTACATGTGGGAAAGCTAATTTTTGGGTCCATGGTATTTAGACCTATGGTTTTGGTCCTTAGTATTGCGTCCGAAGTGTTGAACCCAGGTATTGGGTCCCTAGTATTGGTTCTCAATGGTTTTGGACCATGGTAATGAATAAGGCCTAAGACTATAAAAGGAGAAGAAGATCATTAGGCAAATGCATTGAGAAAGTCTTGAATATCTGATGAAGTATGAGATCTAGTATGAAGGTTATGGGTTCATGATGCTAAGGAGGAATCTAAGTGGTTGATGGAGAACAAGATCTAAGGATAGATCAGGATCTAAATGGCTTGGAATGAATCATCTCTATACGGTTTGATCATGTTTATTCTAGATCTGTATACTGACGCATGTAATGTTCTGTAAATGTTATGATATGGGTATGATTGATGTCTAGAACAGTTGAAAAGTTATGAGAAAATATTTGTAGATCTGTACGCGGGTTGGCTTTGGTGAAAGCGCGTATGTACGCTGGTTTGGTTCGTCATAGTAGCGTATACATTATGATATATGATATTTGAATTTGCAGTTGGATCTGGTTATTGTTGTAGAGTTCTATTGTCTGTTCTGTTGACTGTGCTGTTGACAGGGTTTCAGTGTTTCAGTATTGGGCAATTCAGAGATTGATGATGCAGGTGTAGTTGATGGGTCTATTGCAGTGATGATTAATTTTGTGCTTCAATGTTGTTGATGGGTCTAGTATGAAAATTGGATGAAACGTGGCCTTCAGATTATGATGTTGTGTTCCATGAGTATCCAGTCTGAAATTTATGAAATGTGGTCCCTAGAGGAAGAGAGAAGGTCGTAGCCTTCTATAAGCTAGCACCTACATACTGGTAAACATATCATCCATTAAAAGAGCGAGGGGGTTGGAGATCCATTCCAGTAGTATCTAGAAAATGAGTGAAGGTTGGAGCCTTTAGTGGGCCAACGACTACGTACTAGTAAATAGATTGGCTAGTACAAGGGCCAGGGGGTTGTAGCTC
>APFE031060961.1:95182-109702 GCA_000404065.3 Pinus taeda | reverse complement strand
GAGTATCCAGTCTGAAAATTTATGAAACGTGGTACCTGGAGGAAGAAAGAGAAGGTTGTAGCCTTCTATAGGTTGGCACCTACGTACTAGTACATCAGCTAGTACAAGAGCTAAGGGGGTGATAGCTCCCTTCCAGTAGCAGCTGTAAAACGAGTAAAGGTTAGAGCATTTCAGTAGGCCAGCACCTACGTACTAGTAAATCGATTGGCTAGTACAAGAGCTAAGGGGGTTGTAGCTCCCTTCCAGTAGAAACTGGAAAACGAGAGAAGGTTGTAGCCTTTTGCAGGTAGAAGCCTGCATACTGGTATGAGACTGCACCAGTGCATTGTAAAAGAAGTTTCTTATTAAAGGAAGATAGAGACAAATTGTAGCAGGTGGTTTTCACCCACATTGGGTTTCCACCTTATATCATGGTGTTCATGTGTGTTCTTTATGTGTGATGATCTGTTTTGTTTTAACACACCTGTTTACTGTTAATATGGTTAATAATGTTCCGAGGCACTCATTGAAGATCAACTAACTGAATCATAAGTTTATTGGATATACGCTAGTTGCTTTAAACACAGTTGCGTATATACGCGGGTATCCTTAACTGAAGTAGCGTATATGAATCTAAGTATGAAAATGAAAAAGTTATATTGATTTGATAATACTAATTCACCCGCCCCTCTCAGTATTATTTCCAACAATTGGTATCAGAGTAGGTCTTTTGGTAGAAGCTTGTTCGCTTGAAGGAGATCCATAGATCGATGGGAAAGAAGCTTAAGAAGAAAGCACCTAAGAAGAAGAAGACATCTCAGAAGAGCTATGACAGTGCGAGAATCGATTGGGGAATATGTGGAAGAAGCACTTCAGATTCAGAATCACTTCAGAATGAAGATGAACAAGCAAAAGATCTATCAGGTATGAATTTGTTATCCTTTGGTGATGCATTTATCCATCCATTTGAAGATGATGAAAGTGATAGCAGAACAACTGAATTTACTCTTATGGGTGAGCAAGAAAGATATTGAATAGAAGCAGAATTTAAAAGGCTTATAGACAAAATTAGAGATCAACAAGATCTATTGAACAAAAGGGAATGTGCCTTTAGAGAAGAAGCTACCAAACTAAAATCTCAACTAGAGGAAGGAAACAAGGTAAGGAAGTTATTCAAGGACAAGGAAGATCAATGTCAAAAGCTGCAGGATGAAGTGACATCATTAAGAAATGAAGTCAATGAAAGGAACACAACAATCAAGAAACTCAGAGATAGATCCAGTTACTATGAAAGTCTTGAAGCTACAATCCTCTCGCTAAAAGAAGCTCTTGAAGAATCAAATAAGCAGAATAAAGAACTACTCCAAGCTCTTGAAAGACGAGAAAACGAAGTTCTTGAACTAAGACATTAGTTGGAAGAAGGAAGAAAAGCTGAAGAAAACATGAAGAAGCAGTATCTTGAAAAGAAAGAGCAACATCAGGTTGAGGTAAATATTCTAAAAGATAAATTAGAAGAAAAAGATAAGCTCTTACGATTTCAAGATAGTACTAAGATCTTGGATGATATTCTTAATAGTCAAAGGTCTCCTGCTATCAAAACGGGTCTTGGTATTCATGAATCTGTTGAAGGAGAATCTAGTTCACAAAGTAAGACAAGGGACTCTAATGTAAAATCTGAAATGCTCAACAGGGAGATGAGAGGTCAATCCCATCAACAACCAAGGAAAGAAATTCTTCAAAGAAAATATTTTATTCCTAACTATGGAAATAATAGTCGGTCAATTCCTCAAATGAATAATGTTGAATGTTATGTATGTCCTAATCTTGGACATGTTGCAGCCAGATGCAGAAGAAGAATGGTTCAAGAATATCACTCAGAAAGATCATCACGTTCCAAGTACTTTAAGGGATATTGGTTTTCTTGCAATATGTTTGGTCACAGAGTTGCTGATTGCTGTAGAAGGAATATGAAACATGTAAGATGTTATGCATGTAACAAGCGTGGACATACAACAAAGGAATGTAGGAACAAAGTACGGGCACCATCACACTTGAAGATATGTAAGAAGAAGGAAGTACATTCAGAAAGATGTGGCACAACACAATATACAGACATAACAGACTCAGGGGGAGCTGAAAGTGTAAAACTTCAGTGTCCTGAATCACATACGCAAGTTTCATAAAGGGAAGTCGTGTATATACGCGAGTTAGACACTGCACAGTCACGTATATGTTAGTTTGAGGAAAAGCAGTGAGACAGACTCAGGAAAAAGGGTCTGATATGATTCAGTCCATTATTTGCACTGTTTGATAATGGTTACAATCTGCTGATGATGTGTGAAAATGTCTTGATATTGTAAGATGTTTTAAAAGTGTTGTGATCCTAAATTAATGATACTTCTTGCTGATATATGCATGGCCAGATCTGACAATAAGCAAGATGGCACAGGTTCCGGGGGAGCACATGCTTTTAATAATGCATTGTTGGCATTATGGTTAGTAGTCCTTGGTGATGATGCTTACATGGCTAAATGATACATCTTGCTATGGTTATGAGTTTTCCATGACAAAATCTCATATGATTCTTGGGGTCACATAGTTGGTATTCTGATCAGATTTGTGGATGCATATATGGTGCTTGCATGGTGATCTTCATAAGGATAAGAAGCTTGAATACACTTGATGATGAGTCACTCATATGCTGCTGTTGACATATATTACAGTTATGATGCAGGGTTCCTATAGTTCTTGGCGCTCACATGGATGAGGATTGCTGCTGTTACATAGTGCTATATTCAATATGCTAGATACATATTCAAAGCTGCATTGTTGGAGACATGATGATGATGATTTCTTATCTATATGATGATAGGTTGATACTTACATATGTTGATTGATGCAGATGTTCCCAAGTGATGATACTTGGATGATATATAAGATAATGCAGATCTTGATGTTGATGAGATGGCTATGGCGTTTATCACATATGATATAATGTGAATAATTCGGTTGCTGGTCTAGATGCTGTTGACAAATGTTTATGGAGCAGATCATACATTGTGTCTATCATGGTATTATTTAGATGTTTGGTTTCTGTTATAAATGTCATAACAAGACTCTTGATGTAATAGTTTGTCTCTATTTATTGTAGTCATTTGATGAATCTCTTTGGTCATATGGTGTAATTTGTACCCCCACTATGCATGGGAAGGATGATGTAATATTTTAGTCATGTATAAACATTTGGTATTTGGTGTATCCCCATTTGGTTGGGAGATGGATGTATGTATGAGTCTTTGGTGATAGGAAGGTCACTTATGATGTATGGAGTCATGTTCTTTCTTGTAGAACATCTTTTTGCATACCTTTCTTACAGTCAGGGGGGTATGAACAACACACTTCAGCAGAGCAAATATTTTAGCATGTACTCAGGGGGAGCATGGACAGATTGGTACACCTTGGCATATACAAAGGGGGAGCTCATTCAGAGATTTCAGCAGGTACTCATGGGGAGTATGGTCAGCAGAATGATTATCAAGGAAAGAGAATATCTTGGTCCACCCTTTGCCCTTGATGTCAAAGGGGAGAGTGATTTGGTGTTGTTGCCATCAAGTCCAAAGGGGGAGATTGTTGGCATTATGATGCATGTGTTGTATTTGATGGCAACCCAATCGTAGAATAACAAATCACTTATGTACCACTAGATGAATCTATAGAAGAGATATCATATGTGACAGAATACATGGGATGCATGACAGCTCAAAGGAATCAGATGACAGTTCTCAGTATGACAAGTTAGCTTTGCCATCAAGTCTAAAGGGGGAGATTGTTGGCATTATGTTACAAGTGTTGTCCTTGATGGCAAGATTACATATATAGTGCTGCAGGTTAGTAGCAAAGAATTGATGATCAGATTACAAAGAATGAAGAAAGATGAGTACATACGTAGGTTCACTATATACCAAGCCGCGCACATAGGTAGGTTATACGCAGGTTCACTATGTACAAAGTAGGTTATACACGCAGGTTATACATGTAGGTTCTCTATATACAAAGATGCGTATACACGTGGGATTGCTGATCAAAAGTCGCGTATGCGTATGCACACACTTTCATGCACGGAAAAGCGCGTACATGTGGGAAAGCTTATTTTTGGGTCCATGGTATTTAGACCTATGGTTTTGGTCCTTGGTATTGCATCCGAAGTGTTGAACCCAGGTACTGGGTCCCTAGTATTGGTTCTCAATGGTTTTGGACCATGGTATTGAGTAAGGCCTAAGACTATAAAAGGAGAAGAAGATCATTAGGTAAATGCATTGAGAAAGTCTTGAATATTTGATGAAGTATGAGATCTAGTATGAAGGTTGTTAGCCTCCTATTGCAATAGGGGTTCATATTTCATGATTGACGGTTTGCATGCCAAATATGTCATATTTTTATTACTGCAAAGGTTCCATATTTCTAGAGAGTTTCATTTAGATAAGTCATTCAAATTTTGAAGAGCTTTTCAGTGAAGGGAAGGCCAAACAGTTTAAACTTGGCTTCCTTGGGTTTCAATTGCTTGCTTTAGAATATAGAGATGAATATCTTGCCAAACAAGATTAAAACTTGGCGGATTGGTAAATAGGTAGAGAAACCAGGGTGCTCATCCGCTTAATCTGAGCCCTGGAAGAGACAAGGGTCGATTTAGATAGGAGGATAGCTGAAAGAAAGGTTGAAAGGCTGGGTATGCTAGTTCAAGGGCACCCAAACCAAAAGAAGAAAAAATGTTAGGAGAGTAGGCCGGGTAGGTAGCGTTGTGGTGGCAGAATCATGGCTTGGGATCCGTTTCATGTTATGTTCTCAAGCGTGATATCCATTCGCATCTCAAGCATAAGGCAGTTTCAATTTGGAGGAGCTCAAGCGAGGCATGTCTGAATTTCCCTTTTTTCCCTCAAAACACTCGCTAACTTCCCCTAATCCGCTTAAAAACTCCTGTTTCCCCTTCAAAAGCCTAAGATTCCTATCCTTAGCACTCTCTGATTAGATTACATATTAACTTCTAAATTATTATCTAAATCCCAATTATTCTTCCCTCCCCATGCTAAAAACATATACGAGATCCCCCTAAATACATATCCCCTCCATTGGTTGAAATATAACCATAACTAGCTCAACATTTTCTGCTATTACTACAAGGGACTATTAACCTTTAGTTCTGTTTTCAATGGTTGTGAAAGAGATGATGCTAAATCAAAGCAGCTCTTCTCGATGTTATAAAAGCCAGGGACAGAAAGATAGAGGAGCTCAAAAGACAAATGAAGTGCTCTCAACAGAGAAAAGTCCCATAGCCAATTCCATCAAAGCGCATGAAGACAAAATTTCAAGGCTTATGGAGGAGAATGAAAATAACAATTTGGCTCTTCAGCATGCATGCACTAAATTGGAACTTGCAGATTCAAAATTAGATGACCGAGATAGAGATATGGCAGAATTGCAACATAAAGTATTGGTCAAACAAGGTCTTATTAGTCAAACAAGAGTTGGCTGAAAAATAGCACACAAAAGATTGCTCTTGTGTCATCCCAGCACTTGGTCAAACAACCACTATTTCTGGTTTCTTCCAGGCCAGCTGCTTCAGCTAAATACCAAAGAACCTCTAAAGGCATCAAAGAGGGTGGAAATAGGAGTGGGAATGTCTTTCAAGTCACAATGCGATAAGAAATGTTGGCAATTTGCATGATGTTGGGGGTAATGGCATAGCTAAATTAGAGAAGAAATAAGATTATAAGAATAATCATGTCCATGTTTCAGGCTCTTTGCTTGGGCTAACTAAGACAGAGATTGCTAATGCCATCTATGATCAGGGATTGGAAACTATGGCATCTGCGAAGAAAAATGAAATGGATATTCTAGCTTTCGATTCTTCTGGTCCCTGTCCTATTGAGACAAATTTGTTAGAAAGTGTTGCTGAGGCAACTTTTCAACCTTTATAGAAGCAATTTCATAGAATTCCAACACTGGGAAATCCCATACAGAATGACAGGAAGGATTATCTTGCTGCTGCTTCTGACTTGCTGCGGAGTTCTCATGACATCTTTAGTTCATATGGAATCGAGAATGCTCTACATTGTTGTGGCAATAACAATTCAGAGAATGTATCTCTTCAGCACCTTCGAGTCACTTCAGAAGCTCCGAAAGATGGGACAACTACAGGAAATATCTTGGAAATGGATTTATGATGGGACCTCCTGATGTTTCAGATACTATAGAATGGGTTGCGATACGGTGTTCTTCATGTTTATCCTTGATTGGTTTATATCCTGATGTTAAAGGCAAAACCTTGCTTAGCTAGTGAAAGCATCCAGTTATTCAAATGCCATATATCAACAAGTGAAGTTGTTGGTGGACCTAATGATGTTTTCAGATCCTTTAAGGAATTACCATCTGTCAACTGGCGTGACAGTGCTGATAATTGGTTTGGAACATGTTGCTGCGCATTTGGAGGAGTGAGTCAGTCTCTAGTGTCGAATTTTGAGAAATTTTCAAATGTTTCCAAAGGAACATGCATTATAGGGTCAACTTCTATTTTAGTCCATGTAGATGAGATTGCAAGCAATGTGGTTTGTATTCCTAGAACTGAGGGGCAGAGTAATGTTGCTAGTATTGAGAAAGTTCAGATATAAACCTTGCATCGTCAAAGGATTAACCAATAATCCACTGGATGAATAGTGCGCTTGGACAGTGGGAATACTCAACTGAAAAATACGCACACACAGTGGCAATACTCAGCTGAAAAATGCGCACACACAGTGGCAATACTTAGCTGAAAAATGCGCACACACAGTGGGAATACTCAGCTGAACAATGCGCACACACAGTGGCAATACTCAGCTAAAAAATGCGCACAGACAGTGGCAATACTCAGCTGAAAAATGCGCACACACAGTGGCAATACTCATCTGAAAAATGAGCACACACAGTGGCAATACTCAGCTGAAAAATGCGCACACACAGTGGCAATACTCATCTGAAAAATGCGCACACACAGTGGCAATACTCATCTGAAAAATGCGCATTTGTCTTCTAAAAAACAGTGAGGTGCCACCTACAAACACTTTCAGCATATGGACACTAGATAGTGAGCTTGGCACATTCATTGTGAGAAATGCATTCAAAAGGCCTCCAAAAAGATTTGGTTTACGTCTGGCTGATCAAAGAATATCTGGTGAACCAGATGACTTAGTAGTTGATGCAGAAGTGGGAGGACTCTTGGCGACTCTGTTTGATGATTTTGGAGGCTTGATGGCTCCATTGTTGAATGTTTCTTTGACTGGGATAACACTCAGTTTACATGGAAGATTCGACAACTTAAATTTTGCTCTAAATCTGTCATTGGTGGCAAGATCATATAACGAAAAGATGGTTCTTGGGAGCCACTTATTGAACCTGTGGATGGATTCATAAGATACCAGTATGATAAGAGTGGTTCTGGTGCACCTTCACAAATACGGATGGCTTCTACTAAGGATCTAAATATAAATCCTCAAAAATTAAATTTGACTGTTGGTGTAAGCGGGCAACCTGGACACCTGCTCTGTTTTTTAAAGATATCTGAAGGTGCTTGCTGTGTCACAACCAGATAAACAAATCTAATACACCTGGAGGTTGTATTAAATGATCACAGGAGATAAGACAGGGGCGATTGAACAGTTTGAAGTGTTTTGAGAGGAAAGTGAATGCCCGATACGAAAGCGAAGCAACATCAGCAAACCGACAAAGAGTATCAGTTATGAATATCAGCAGGGGACTTTAAAACACGGAGCTAGATGGCAGGAAAGGGATAGTGCAAAGAGAAATAGAGCAGCTCAGAGCCATCAAAGCTCACCAGCGCATATTAAAAAATCTCGAAGCCACATAAAAGCAGCAGAACTGCTTGAAGGATACGGACAAGAGTATTCAAAGCGCAACCCTCAGTTATATAACTTAAGTTGCCAGGTGCCTCAACACAACTCTGTTGAGATAATTATGTATTAATTCCCAGCCCAACGATGAGTTTAAGACATTTAATTCATAGATATTTTTCTAGATATGATCTAGAGATATTTGTTTGATATTTTCCCTATGACACCTGTTCAAGGGAAGGCTGTAAATATTTCACTATATAAACCACCCCATAGTCAGTCTTAAGGTGGGAGAAACAAGTAAGAATTGGTCGATAAACTTTGATAGAGATTGGTTGTGTACATCTAGTACGATTCCTTAATCAAAGACTACGGGAGTTTTTTTGGAAATGGACTGTGTGCTGTGTCTTGGTGTTTGGAGGGGGCCTTACGGAATTCTAAAGCTGCCACATAACTCAATAAGTGCCTCTCATCTCTGTTTTTCTTTATGTTTCACGCTCATGATATGCTCATATTGCCATCTAAATAGCAGATAGAAAGATTAGTCTAGAATTTGCTGAGCCACACTCTATGCTCAAGGTCTGCGATTTTTTTATGTTTTCTTCTGAACTGGTAATGAATGTTGATTCCCTTTGCCTCTTATCTCAGTGAGTCCGCCCATGTTCTGGCATTTATGCAAGAAATTTTTATCAGCTCCTAGACAGAGCTTTTTTCACCTTCATGCTGATATACTAAAATAACGATTTTTTTGTGTGCTTCTCATCTCCTTAAAACTTCCAATCCAGCTGGTTTGCGCTGTATCATTGAAAGTTTGTTGGCTGAGAGATCAAAGATTATTCAGAGGATCAGATAATGGACTGTCCACTATGCTTTCCTTTTCTTTTTTTAAAAATGCTGAAGGATGATCAACAAATTCTCACGCTGTCATATGGACTAATAAAACATCTCTTGTCTGTATAATATCAGTTCACATATATTGGTTTCATTATCACTATTTTCGACTGCAGAAAGGAGGACTAATCAACAATTGGCCTTACAACAATTTACACTAAGTTTTTGCAAACGTTCTATATGTTTTTGTTCTGACTAAGAGCTTTAATATGAATACCTCATGGAGCATATTAGTTCTTTGTCACCCATGAACGATTGCTATTTAGGAAATCTTAATTGTTCCTAGATAGAATCCATTTTTCGATTGCAAAAAGGAGTACTAATCTACAATTGGCCTTACAACAATTTACACTAAATTTTTGCAAACGATCTATATGTTTTTGTTCTGACTAAGAGCTTTAATATGAATACCTCATGGAGCATATTAGTTCTTCGTCACCCATGTATGATTGTTATTTAGGAAATCTTAATTGTTCCTAGATAGAATCCATCCACCTTACCTCGGTTAGCCGGATCAAAGATATCTTAGTTGCCTTACATCTCTGACCTCCACTTCATCCTTTTTTAACCCGAATAATTGTTTCATGAGCAGCTATCTGCTCCATATCCCCCTCGTGACCTAGAAAAACACACCAGGAGTCTCGCTCCTCTGACTCCATGCCCAATGGTTCGAAATTCATCGCATGATGCATTACCTCTCTGCTTGAAGCCATTCTCTTTCTCACCAAAAAACAAAAACCCTTGTACTCAATAACTAGCCTAAGATCACCCTAAACAAAGCCAAATTACGAAGAGAGAGCCCTCTCTGATTGCAGGTAGGCTAGGACCCGCAATCTAAAGATTGGTCTGGTGTTACCTCGGCCGTATCCCTTAAGGAGCCAAGGGAGAACCTGAGCGTTAACATAATGGCGACTCTGCTCGGGAACTTTTGAAATAACTTCAACTACCAAGTTGGAAGCTGGCTCCCAAAAAGCATTCACGTAATACAAGGTCGAATCTGGACCCAAAGCCCCCAGCTACTTCTGAAAATCCAAATTTAATCCCTAGAAACCTCAGGAAGATAGAGCAAAGAGAAGATTTCGCTGATTCTAGTCTTGAGAAAGTTCAGCCAAGCAGCGGTTCAACCCCTTTCAAAGTTCTTTTTCACTCATCTCCTGTTTTCCCTACTTCATCATCTACCTCACCTTCCACCTCGTCCACACCTCCATTCACTGCACATACTACCATAACCACTCCCATCATCACAGTTGTTCAAACTGTTCCATTCATCCCTGCAGTTCCACTCGTCCCTGTAAATATGGCTAATAGATATGCCCCTTTGCAGCTGCCTGGAAACCCCGGGGCCATGCCTCAGGACTACCAGACTAAGATAACTTATTTTGATGGCACCAGTACCTGCATGACCCTTCAGCATACAAAGAAAATGCAAGATTACTTTGAGAGCTATGAAATTGACGACGATAGTGTGAGGATGAGGATTTTTGTCCAAAGTTTGACAGGTGATGTCAGGCCTTGGTTTAGAGCACTCCTAGCCAATTCCATAGCAAATCCAGAAGTCTTATACCACACATTTATCAATAGATGGGAGAAGAAGAAAGACCCATTGCACATATTGTCTGAATACGACACCATTAAAAGAGGCCCTCAGGAGGCTATGTTAGACTACTGCGCAAGGTTTAACAATGTCTACAATGCAATCCCACAGAACCTTAGGCCTCCACCTGATCTTGCTCTATATAAATTCCCTGATGGCTTTGATTCTGACATGGCTTATCAGTTAAGAGAACGAGCCCCTCAAAGCCTGGCAGAGATACAAGACGTTGCTATGAGCGTAGAGGCAAACTTAATTTCCAAAAGAAATAGAACGAGAGCCGAAAGAAGAACCACCTTTAAAGAGGAACCTTCAGCCCTAGACCAAAAACTCAATGTATTCTCAGTGGCATGCACAGACTAGGAGATAGAATAGAAATCGTTGAGAGAAAGGCTACGTGGGATGCACCACAAGCCAACACTATGAGGAACCCAAATTTTAGGAAAACTCACAACCCAAACGCCGGACGATCCAGCCCAGATCATGATATAAGACCTATGTTCCAAGAGAACTACACGGAGGCATCAACATCTAGCGAGCCATTAGAAGATACTCATATAAACTGGGTGGGCTCAAAGAGTGAACAACAGGTTTTCTTAACACAAGAATATTGCCATCTTATCCAACAAAACCAAGCTGATCAAGACTTTAGTGAATTTCAGACTCAAACCGGAGAGTCTTTTGACTTCAAACAAGGCTATGACTATGCTGTGTATGAGGTACACAAGCAATACAAACTAAGGACTAGAACAATTGATGTGCCCGAGCCCGTCAAACAAAAGCAAACAAAAAAGCCCAAGAAGATTAAAAGCACGATTGTTATTACAGAACTAGTTGATGACACGATCCCAAACCTGCAGCAAGTAACTATGGAAGACATAACAGACATGCAGTCTGCTAATGATCAGCCTTTTCTATATTCCCCCACAAAAGAAAATTTGAATAGCACTCTGCAAAACCTTCCCAAAACAGAGATACCACAAGGTAGCACTCACCATAACACTGATAGTCAGGAGGAAATCACAGAAAATACACTTGAAAGGAGGAAATCAGCTACCACCAACACAAAGACTCCATTGGAGAAACCATTTAGCTTAGAAGCAGAAATAAGCAAACTAAAAATTTCCATCCCCCTCTCTGAGCTTGCCAAACACGATGTGTGTAGGCAACAAATCCAAAAAACACTTCAAATGCTAGAGACCAAAGATGATGTCAATATTTTAGATGATACACCTGAGCTGTTATTTGGTCCTGAGGTTAACGGAAAACCAGCATATGGAACTGTTCTACCCTTTTATATAACCCTGCATATACACGACAAAGTTTTGCACAATGCTATGTTTGATTCAGGGGCCTCACACAATATTATGCCCAAAGCAGTAATGGAAAAGCTGAACCTTGATATCACAAGACCATACAAAGACCTATTCTCCTTCGATTCAAGTCAGGTCAAGTGTCTAGGTTTAATCAAAGATCTATGTGTGTCTTTAGTCCAGTATCCCAACAAAACAATTCTGATGGACGTGGTGGTCGCTAACATTCCACCAAAATATGGGATGCTCTTGTCAAGATCTTGGGGAGAAAAGCTCCAAGGATCCCTTCAATTAGACCTCTCTTACGCCACTATCTCAGTCTTTGGGCAACCAAAGAGATTGTATCGAGAAACACTGATGAAGTATGTGGTGAGTAGTGAGGAAAAGCCCCAAAACTTTCCCATTTACTCAATCCATTCTGACATGGATTCATTTATTCTGTTCAATGATGATAGTTCCCCAACCGATGATAAGCCTTTAGATTTAGAACAAGAAGCAGGCATAGCTGAGGAATCAGTTACCCTTACCCAGCAAACTGTCAAAACAAACAATACAGCCACCACACAAGGAGAGGCTCCTGAGACAGGAAATTCAAACACGCTCACTCCAATGATAATTTCAACTCCCAATGCTAGTCAAGACCAAGAAATCCTATGGTATTTGGAGTTTGACGGTTCAGTCAATAAGCTAGGAGCAGGGGCAGGGGTATGGATCCATAACAGCCAAAACGACCATGTAGAGGGTCATGCCTATAGATTGAATTTCAAATGCACCAACAACATGGCAGAGTATGAGGCCCTCCTTTCAGGCCTTAAACTCATCAAAGCTCTCAGGGCTACAAAATTTTCCATTCTAGGTGACTCTGACTTAATAATCCAACAAATGAAGGGCAACTTTGTCACCAATAACAAAAAGCTGAGAGCTTATAAGACCGCTGCCACAGAAGTACTCAATTAATTTACTGAATCTAAGCTTGCCAAGATATCGAGAAGCCATAACATCCATGCTCACAGTCTAGCCACTTTCGCTAGCACTTGCAAGCTCCCTTTTCAGCTCAATCACCACTTCACTGCTGAGGTAAAGCATAGGCCTACTGTCCCTAACAATATTAAAGATTGGCAAATCTTTGAGGACGATGCACAAATTAACAATGTTTTGACTATGTAGCAAGAATTTTCAAAATTAAACATCGACATGGATACCAAGGGTGATCAACAACAAACGACAACCCAAAATCAGCAAACCCTAACAGCTGAAGAGGCTAGAAAATTGCTATGCCCAACCATTTTTGATGCCAAAAACATGCAAGAGCTCAGGCAGATACACTTAGGAGAAATAGCTGAAACAAAGGCCGAAATCATTGATTTAAAGGACAATTTCTTACCCACTGGTCTCAACCCATTAGAAGACATCTTTGATGCAAACGATGTCCCCAAAAAACCAAAAATACAACCTCAAAATACTGCAATTGAAGACTATAATATTGGAACAGCAGAGAAGCCCAAAATGATCAAAATATCCAAATCTTTGCCACCTGATCAAAAACCAAAGTATATTGACCTGTTCAAAGAGTTCCAAGATGTATTCGCTTGGAGTTATGAGGACTTGAAGCCCTATGACACCTCGGTTATTCAACATACCATCCCTCTAAAACCAAATCAAAAGCCCTTCAAACAAAAACTAAGGAGAATCAATCCAGTCCTTCTCCCTTTGATCGAAAAAGAAGTGAAAAGAATGTTTGAGGCTGGCATTATAGCACCCATTAGATTTTCGGAATGGGTATCCAATCTTGTTCCCACAAGAAAGAAGACAGGTGAGATTAGGCTTTGTGTAGACTTAAGGAATCTGAACCAAGTCTCCCTTAAAGACCACTACCCATTGCCCAAAATGGACCACATTCTCCAAAGAGTAGTGGGGTCATCCAGAATCTCTTTGCTAGATGGCTTTTCAGGCTTCAATCAAATACTTGTTCACCCAGATGACCAAGACAAAACCGCCTTTACAACACCGTGGGGAACATTTAAATATGTGAAGATGCCTTTCGGACTAAAGAATGCAGGTGCTACCTTTCAATAGGCCATGGACATTGCATTTTCCAGAGAAATCCATGATTTCTTGGTTATCTATCTCGACAACCTAACCCCTTTCTCCAAATCTGACCAAGAGCACCTCAAGCACCTCAGGCAAGTATTCATGACATGTAGAAAATATGGCATTTCCTTAAACCCCAAAAAGTCCCTCTTCGGCCTTGAGGAAGGCAAGCTTCTAGGCCATATTATTTCAAAAGATGGCATCAAAATTGATCCAGAAAGAATCCAAGCCATTCTGCAAATCCCTTATCCGAGAAACATCAAAGAGTTGCAGGCATTCCTTGGAAAAATCAATTTCCTAAGGAGATTTATCCCAAACGTAGCTGAGCTATTAAGATTGTTAAGCAACATGTTAAAGAAAGATTCCAAGGTGAAATGGACTCTAGAGGCCAAGCAAGCATTCGAGAGTATTAAAATTGCACTAACCCAAACTCCGGTCCTCACGAGCCTGCAGTTTGATAAGGATTTTATCATCTTTTCTTTTGCTTCAGATCACACGATAGCTGTTGTCCTTCTGCAAAAGGACGACCAAGCAAATGAAAAACCAATTGCATTCTTTAGCAGAGCCCTTAGAGATGCTCCTTTGAAGTACCAAATCATGGAGAAGCAGGCCTATGCTCTCGTTAAGGCAATCAAGGATTTTCGAGTTTACATTTTATATTCACATGTGATCGCCTATGTCCCACATGATGTCGTAAAAGACATATTAGCTCAAGAGGGACTAGAAGGCAAAAGAGGCAAGTGGATTGCCAATATCCTTGAATATGACATTG
>APFE031060961.1:58875-93557 GCA_000404065.3 Pinus taeda | reverse complement strand
TTTTACAAATGAAGGTGTCAAAGTTTTGTGTCATAGATAGTGCTTTGTTTTGGAAAAACCATGAAGGAATATTGTTGAATTGTTTAACTATCAATGAAACTGACCATGTTATGAAGGAGTTCCATGCAGGGGACTGTGGAGGGCATCTATATTGGAAGTCCACTGCTGACAAGATCTTAAGGGCAGGTTTCTATTGGCCCTCTTTATTTGCAGATGTAAAAAAGTTTGCTGCCTCATGCCACAAATGCCAGATCTTCGAAGGCAAAAGAAAGTTGCTGCCCTTGCCCCTTAGACCCATCTCAACCGAAAAACCTTTCCAACAATGGGGTCTTGACTTCATCGGAGAAATCCATCCCTCTTCCTCAAAACAACACAAATGGATTCTTACAACCACCGACTATTTCACCAAGTGGATTGAAGCCATACCATGCAGGCAAGCCAATGACTCCACCATTATCCAATTTCTCGAAACCAATATCCTCTCCAGATTTGGCTGCCCTGATAAAATCATTACAGATAACGCCGCTCCCTTCAAATCCAAAAAAATGATCAATTTTTGCCATAAATTCCACATCACTCTAGGCCACTCCACAGCCTATTATCCTCAAGGCAATGGCTTGGCCGAATCTTCCAACAAAAGCTTGATTAATATCATCAAGAAAATGCTAGAAGAAAACAAGAAGAAGTGGCACAAAAAGCTTATCAATGCCCTTTGGGCAGATAGATTGTCAACCAAGAGGTCCATTGGGATGAGCCCTTATGAGTTAGTATATGGTATGGAGGCCAGATTTCCATCTTCCCTGGGCATTCCCGTTATCAAGCTACTACAGGAAATCCAAGCTGAACCAATTGATATTCAACGAAGAATTAACCAGACCATTCATCTTCAGCAAACTAGAGAGCAAGTTTACAACAGAGCTCAGATCTTACAAGACAAGCTAAAGAAAATATTTGACAAGAGGACTAAGGCTGAGGATTTCTGTGTTGGCAACAAAGTTTTGAGGTGCGACTCACGAAGAGAAGACAAAGGGAAGCATGCAAAGTTCGATTTTTTATGGAAAGGCCCATTTGTCATTAGCGTTGTGCAGGGTAATAACACATATTTTCTCAAAACCGCCGCTGACAACACAGTGGAGGACGGCCCTATTAATGGCTGAATGTTGAAACATTATCGAGATCCCTTTTAAAGGACACAATGCCCCTGTATATATTTTTAGATTAGTATTTGTACATATGACAACTTTCCTATTTTTGTTTTTTTTGTTTTTTTTTTGTATATAAGCAATCGACTACTTCGAACCAAAAAGTTATGGAAACAATGTCTCTGTGACAAATGACACCAAGTCCACATTTTGGATACATAAAGAAACAATTGTCACAAGATCTGGTGAACTAGATTCTGTTTGAGGACCATCAGTACGTGGTAATATCATATTTCAGACCTTGTACCCTGTGAAAACCTTTTTCAGGCCAGCTAGAAACTTCTCAAGAAAATGTTGCTGAAGCTCTCTCAGAGGATAGAATATCTGAAAGTTTTGAAGGTATTTTATTCTTTTTTGATAAGCTTCTCTAAAAAATCTTCTAAAGGAAGGCAATGATTGATTCCACACCATCCTTCCTTCATCATCTAAATTCAAAAAAGAGGTGGAACTCAAGAAAATCTATCCAAAGAACATGTTAGAAACTTGGTTGCTGGTGGAAAATGCTGCCGCGGTCAATACAATTATTTCAAGAACGCTGTCATTTGCTTTTACCACATTTATCCAATGGATCTTCAGCATCTCTGCTTTCTTTCTTTTACTGTCCACTTAACTCCTCTGTTGTGGATCATGCTTACAATTATTTTTATATATCCACAGATTCAAAAAAGTGCCTCATTTCCGCTCATTTGTAAGCTAGAGTAAAAAGGGTCAATGGCATTTGCAGTGGTAATTATTATGTATAGATCCTAGACCATCCAAATGCTCAATTGGAGCATAAAGAACGCTGCCTTTTTTTCCATTCAGTAACGTGAAGCTTCATGTTTCGGACGGATTGGACGCCTATAGTCGATATATGCACATTGTTTTTTCCTGCTTAGGCTGTCTCTTGTTCTTTTAAAAAACCCCAGCTATTCTCAAGAGTACATTCAGGAGGAGTGATGGATTGGAAGGCATATTTCATCTCTCTTCGTGAATTTTTCCCACAGGTTGATGAGCGTATTATTAGGGCAGTTGCCCTTGAGCACCGTAATGATGTTGATTCAGCTGTGGAATTTATCCTTAATGAGGTGGTTCCTAACCAAAATGACCAAATAGCTGATGCGGAACTTGATAGTAAGTGTGGAATTGTGGATGGTCCAATTACTGAGCATGACTATCATTCAGGTTCTGAGCAATTGGCACTAAACTCATCTCATTTATCTGTTTGTTGCTCTATATCTGATGATGATGCGTCTGAGGTGTCTGACGAAATCATATTGACAGATAGAAGATCAGATAGTGAACGCATTGTTTCTAATCTAATGCAAACTAAAATTAATGAAAAACATGCAAAGCTCTTTATTGTCAGTTAATTCTTTGACTGACCACGAAACAATTGACAGCATGGAAAAGAGTGTTTTTCTTGCCTCAATATTTTCACATCTACCTAATCAGTCCTGTGATCAAAACACCAACCAAATCTCTGGTTCATCAAGTCAATTCAACTCTAGCCAAACTCAAACTAGAATTGAAAACAAAGGATTCAGTCCTCATTTGGATGATATGGGTGAAATTAAAGGTGACCAGCTGTCTTGCAATGAAAAATCTTTAATGCAGTTTGAGGATGGGAACATCCTTGAAGATGTCAATGTTGACAAATGTGGCAGTGATTCAAAAAGTATTGAGGTTAACTTGCTGGCAATAAGTTCTGCAGTTAGTAGTACGGTTGTTTCAGATACTCCAATGGAACAACGTCCTTGTACTGATGCCACAAATGTTAGCAGTTATGAAGAAGCAAATCAATGCACCGAAGAAGTGGTGGTAAGGACAAGTGAGTCCCAACTGAACTTTTCAGTTGTTGAGGGGCTAATCAAATCTCTTAATACAGTTGAGTCCTTCTATAAAGAAAGTATTGACAGTCTTCCTATTATTTTGACAACTCATGATTCTGTTGGCTCAGATGAGTTCAAAAATGACAATACCCTGAATGTGGAGCTAGATACAGGATGCTCATTTATCAGTGTTGAAGATGGTTCACTTTCATGCAGTCTGGCTTCCAGCTCTAGTGAAATCGTAAATATTGATCCACCTGAAGGTTTTGTTGAACATGAGTCACTTTCTTGCAGTCAGATTTCCAGCTCCAGCCAGATTGTAACTCTTGATACCCTGGAAGGTTTTGTTTCTGAGGCTAAGAAACAGAAGGAAATGCTGGTGGAAGCTATGGAATTAATTCGCTCCTTGAGGGCAGAAGCAGACCGTGAAGAGGCTGCTGCTCAACGTGTTAAGGAAGAGGCAGCAAAAGGTGGTGTGGAAATTTTGTCCAAAGTTGTGGAGTTAAGGAAAATGCTGTCACGTGCAAAAGAAACCAATGATATGCATGCGGGAGAGGTGTATGGAGAGAGAGAAATTCTAGCCACAGAAGCACGAGAACTTCTATCTGTTCTATCTGAAGATGTCAAAGTGTTAAAAGAACAGATGGATGGAGGTATAACTAAATTTGCAAATGGATTTTTGAATATAAACCTGGCTGCACCTCCCAGATGTCAGAACATGGATGGGCATTGGACAGCTTCCAGTGATCATACTTTTGGATCTTTTTCTTTAAGGACACATGGTGGGAATGATGGTATCAATATGTCAAGTTTCAGCATGTGAAGTAGCAGTCGTGATTCACAAGATGCGCAGTCTCTGCATAGCAGTCTCTATCAGTCCATTGATAACGTTGCCAACCTAATTCCTACTACAAGTTCTGCTAGATTAGCAGAGTTTTCCCTTTGCACAGGTTTCCCTTCATTACGTATTAATAATGATGAAATGGATTACCTCACAAGTGGAGTGGAAATATGCATGGTTGAAACAGATACAGAATGCCAAGGTGCAAGTCCCCAAATCTCAAACTATTCTGAAAAAGCAGAGAAGCAACAGTATGTGAAGATAGGCTCCGATGATGGGTGGCATATGTTAGATGCGTTTGACGAAGAATTCAGGAGATCGGTATCTGGCAGTCCTCCATCAAGCTCAGTGAAAGCCAAGCAAAGTTAGATGTTTAGCTATATTTTCTACCATAGTGGCAATTTTGCATTTTATGCATCCTAAAATAGTACAACTATTGTGTTATGTCTTAGATGATCAAAGACGTCTTTAACTATTCAGTATCCAATTTTTGTATATACAGAATTGCACAGGTTATAAAATTTCATATCTTTGCAAGTACATTTGGCAAGAAGATGACCAGCACGGGAAGCCTTTCTGATGATACGCTGCTCTCCATTTTTTCACACATTTCAACTCGAGATTTGCTTTCCCAACTGGCTCTAGTCTGCAGTCGTTGGCGGCGCGTTACAAAGTCCTCTATGGTTAAAGAGCTGGTGCCTTCCATTCTATGCCGCTACGACCGGCCTTGGGGATCCGTGAATGAGAGAGATTGTGTAAGACTATGTTCTGGACATTCCAACTCTTTGGAGAAAATTAGCTTGAATCGATTCAAGCTGGACACTGACCAGGTTATTTCGCTGATAGTATCATTCCCAAATCTCAAGGATCTGTCAATTATTTCATGTGAATTTCTTACCTCAACTGACTTAGAAATTATTGCTAAAGTTCTTCCAGATCACCTTGTCAATCTAGATTTTCATGTGGATAGCCAATTTCACTCAAAAATCCCATCATTTTGTGATGGTATTGTTGATGCTGTGAGCCATAAATGCTCAAATCTGCAGAAGTTAGACCTTGATGGCTATGTACAAATCTCAAAAGAATGTCTCTATAGATTTTTGGATTTGAAAATGTCCATCAAAATCCTTGATTTATATAGTGATGCCATTGGTTGACCAGAACGTGGACATATCTTTGTGTCTCTTGAACAATTGCAGCACTTGTCTGTGGTGTCATCAAAGTTCAATGAATCTCTCGACTCTAGTGAAGATAAGGATGATTTACCAGATGGAAGGAGGATGGGGTTTAGGAGGCATTGAAAAAACATGGATTATGCATCTCATCCTTCAGGTTCAGAGTCATATGGTGCTTTGGTTCCATGTTGTTTATCCTCCTTGTGTCGTTACCATTCTCCACATCACTCTGTGTCTTTTAGTACAACTCCATTCTCTGCACTATTAAAGGATGCTGGCCATCAATTACATCATTTACATGCACAAAATGTGTTCCACACAAGCTGGCATACTATTTCAGTCTGGTATGGTAATCTGGAAACGCTAGATTTGTCACACGAAAGGAACAAGGAACTTCTACTCACTGGGATTGAAGAAGTTATACTTTGTGGCATTACACGCTTGTTGAAAAATCTCAAAAAGATTTCTCTTCCAACGGTGTTTGATAATGTTTTACTTGAGCTAGGTCGGTTTTTTCCTAAATTGAAGGAGCTGAGAGTTGAAGGTTTTAGTTGCACAGTTTCTAGAACAATGAAAGAGCAGGCAGTTACAGATAGAGGAGTGATAGCCATCGTTGGAGGTTGCCCAAAACTTGAGGTATTGAGCTTAAGTGGTTGTTAGAAGGTGTACCAGCTTTGTTTATCATTTGATATACTGGATATAAAACTGGAATTTTGATTCATGCTGTTAACTATTGTGTGGTGTAAATTTCCTTTTATGGGGCTCGTCTTGAAGGAAGTTGCTGGTTGGCAGGAGAATGCATGTAACTGATGCTTTACAGGCAATTCAGATGGTATCTTCAGATTGACTTATTCACTACCATTATGATTATGAGATTTGGCTTCCGTAAGCTTCTTGTTACTTACAAACAGAGAATGAATAGAGATGGTTATATAATACTGCCATTGACATTTGTGATCAACTGAATGATGATAAAAGTAAAGGACATGTACAAGTATTTGTAACTTGTGCAGGGACAAGTGCTGCTTTTCTAGAGTGAATTCAAGTTCTATGTCAGATTATGTATGAGAAAATTTCATCTTGGCACTCCTTGTAGTCAGAAGGGCAGTGCTACTGTAAGAGATGGAATCACACTGTCAAATTTTGTTACTTTGGCCAGAAGTACTCGGTGTGGATGATATTGTCAAGAGTTTCATATCATCTATTTTCCTTTTGGTAGTACTCTTCTTAGCCTGCCCAGAAAATGGATTGCGGCTGTTGCAATCTGGCTACTCAGCATTGTACTTGTTTCTCTATACCACATTCTATTTCTTCAGCTTACAAATTTTCCAGTCACTAGTATCAAAGAAAGGAGCACTTTAATTTTTTTCATCAGCAACCTTTTTTTCAATAGGACAAAACTCCAGTTTTTGTGACATGTTTTGAAGCCGTACTCAGGCAGTACTTAGATAGAGAAACATGTAGAAATAAGCATGCAGAAGAAAGCAGGCAGTGCTATATGTGCGCAACGATTCAGTTCATGAGAGTGCCATGTCTGAGCCTCAAGGAATCAAGTTATTTTAGCGGCCAACCAAGGAATGTTGCAATCTACAACGATAATAGATGATCAAGGCAGTCTGACCTGCTATTCTTGGCTTTTCACAAGAAAAGGCCATCCCCAAGTGGAGCCACTGTTAGCCTCCTATTGCAATAGGGGTTCATATTTCATGATTGACAGTTTGCATGCCAAATATGTCATCTTTTTATTACTGCAAAGGTTCCATATTTCCAAGAGTATCATTTGGATAAAGTCATTCAAATTTTGAAGAGCTGTTCAGTCAAGGGAAGGCCAAACAGTTTAAACTTGGCTTCCCTCGGTTTCAATTGCTTGCTTTAGAATATAGAGATGAATATCCGGCCAAACAAGCTTAAAACTTGGCGGATTGGTAAATAGGTAGAGAAACCAGGGTGCTCATCAGCTTAATCTGAGCCCCGGAAGAGACAAGGGTCGCTTTAGATAGGAGGATAGCTGAAAGAAAGGTTGAAAGGTTGGGTATGCTAGTTCAAGGGCACCCAAACCATAAGAAGAAAAAATGTTGGGAGAGTAGGTCGGGTAGGTAGTGTTGTGGTGGCAGAATCATGGCTTGGGATCCATTTCATTTTATGTTCTCAAGCGTGATATCCGTTTGCATCTCAAGCATAAGGCAGTTTCAATTTGGAGGAGCTCAAGCGAGGCATGTCTGAATTTCCCTTTTTCCCTCAAAACACTCACTAACTTCCCCTAATCCGCTTAAAAAGTCATGTTTTCCCTTCAAAAGCCTAAGATTCCTATCCTTAGCGCTCTCTGATCAGATTACATATTAACTTCTAACTTATTATCTAAATCCCAGTTATTCTTCCCTCCCCATACTAAAAACATTATACGAGATCCCCCTAAATACATATCCCCTCCATTGGTTGAAATATAACCATAACTAGCTCAGCATTTTCTCCTACTACAAAGGACTATCAACCTTTAGTTCTGTTTTTAATGGTTGTGAAAGAGATGATGCTAAATCAAAGCAGCTCTTCTCGATGTTATAAAAGTCAGGGACAGAAAGATAGAGGAGCTCAAAAGACAAATGAAGTGCTCTCAGCAGAAAAAGTCCCATAACCAATTCCATCAAAGTGCATGAAGACAAAATTTCAAGGCTTATGGAGGAGAATGAAAATAACAATTTGGCTCTTCAGCAAGCATGCACTAAATTGGAACTTGCAGATTCAAAATTAGATGACCGAGACAGAGACATGGCTGAATTGCAACAGAAAGTATTGGTCAAACAACCACCATTTCTGGTTTCTTCCAGGCCAGCTGCTTCAGCTAAAGATCAAAGAACCCCTAAGGCATCAAATAGGGTGGAAATAGGAGTGGGAATATCTTTCAAGTCACAATGCTATAAGGAATGTTGGCAATTTGCATGATGTTGTTGGTGATGGCAGTTTCTCACTATTCTGTAAAATATGTGGTTTTTCAGAAGATTCAACCAGAACTCTCATTTGTGATATCTGTGAGGAAGCCTTTCATATGACATGTTGTAGTCCTAAAATAAAATCAGTACCTGTTCAAGATGAATGGCATTGCCAATATTGAAAAAATAAGAGGAAGAGAAGAGAAAAGAAGTGCCTTATTGCAAGCAAAAATTCTGAGAGTATCCGTGATGAAAGTGGTTCAAAATCAGAGAATTCTGCTGAAGATAAAGCTGATCTTTTCTGGCATATGCTGGAAGATAATAAGCCTTACACAACTCAGGTTCGAATTGGCAAGGCATTTCAGGCAGATGTTCCAGTCTGGACAGGCAAGGTTCAAGATGATGCAGAGAGATTGTTTCTGGGCGAGCCCCTTGAAATGGAGCGTGCACAGCAGAACTTGATGAAGGAAGTTTGGTCCAATTGTTGGCAACCTGTTCAGTCATTTTTCCTGGCTTAATAGAAAACTGGATTCAGTGTCAGAATGTGATTGAGAAAGGAGTACCATGTCCACACGGACGGAAGGCAAAGGATATAATTTGTGGCAAATGGCGCAGAGATCCTCTCTTGGAAGTTCAAAATGATGATTGGGATTGCTCATGTGCAGTTATCTGGGATCCTGTCCATTCTGATTGTGTAGTACCCCAGGAACTTACAACAGAAGAAATTTTATGGCGTTTGAAAGCAACTGAAATGGCAAAACTGCAACTTAACAATAAAAATAGGAAACGCAAGATGAAGCACTCCATTGTAGAGGAGACCAAGATAGGATAGATGGTGGGTCAGTGCTGCTTGAAATGTTATTGAAACAAGAGGAAGGGGGTAGTAGCAAAATATGAATTCAAGACTGAAGTTTCTTGGTGATTGCCTTGATGTTGCCTATTTCCTCTGTAGTTAAATTCATTTAGATGCATAGTTGATTAAATTGAAAGCAGGCTGGATGCTTCAAGATCTGAATGTGTTTCAAGGAGCTTTATTCACCTTGAAGGTGAGAGAACCTGCAAAGATGTGTCTAAAACTAGTATCAATGCTTGCTTCTCCGTGAGAATTGAAATCAGGAGACTATTATGAAGGGCCACCAAAAGAAAATCACGGGCTTGGATTTTTCATATGTTTTGAAAATTTTGGTATCTTCTGGAGCTGATGCCCAGTTATGTCTCTGGGGCATAGATGGGTGGGACAAGCGAAAGTCAAGAGTTGTAATTGTACAGCCAGGAAGATCATCGCCCCTTGTTGGGGATACAAGAGTACAGTGTCATAATGATCAAATTCACATCGTCAGGGATCCTTCTTAGTCCACAGAGATTAGAGTGTGACTCTTTAGATTTCGTCTTTGTGGTTGAACGTTTTAATCTCAAGATCGCTATAATTTTAGGCACAATGAATCGCAAGTCTGGATTTCTTCATCTCAAACTCTCTGTATTTTTGTTTTGGCAAAATACAAACACCGTAGTCGTGGCCCGTGGGTTTAAACACCAAGGGGGTGATGTTGACTACTTGGATTTCTTATCGTCATGTAAGATTCCTGATTTTACGTCAAAATCCATACGAATCAGTCAACGTTAGTCACCATTTCTGTATGGCCCTCTTCACCCAAATCCCAAAATGAAAGGCCTCTCGGCATTCGTCAGCTGAAAATTTTGTTGGTGGACTGGTCATAAATCTTTTCAAAATGCAGTATATTTTGATATTTTTAAGTAAATGCATTTAATCTTTTCCATTTCTGTTAAATTATTATAATTTATTTCCACCCTTTTGCACCTATTAAATTATTATAATTTATAAATAGACGTGCTCAATATATATATATTTTTATGAGTAGGGTCAATTTTCAGCCTTTCCCTGACGGTTTTACAAGCGCCAGTGATTACATTCAGACTTTATAAATTGATGGGCGCCATTTTTCCTGAGCTTCTTCAGCTTCGTTTACGTTGTTTTTAGTGTAGGATGTTGTAGAACGCCTTTCTGTCAGTTTTGGTTGATCGATTTCGGCATTTCTGTAGATAGAGAAAGAGAAGCCTGACCGCGTAAGGATAGAGTAGTTACGGTGATGGATAATTTAAATTAATTATATTGTAAATAAATAATTTTAAATATTGGAAAATTAATAAAATTTAATTATATATAATATAAATTATTGGAAAAATAATAAAATTTAATTTATATATATATATTATATTAAGAAAAGATTTACTAGATGGTTTAAATATTTATTTATAATTAATGATATGAATTTTTTTTGGCACAATGAATCACAAGTCAGGATTTCTTCATCTCAAGCTCTCCATATTTTTTTTTGGGTAAAATCCAAACACCGTAGTCGTGGTTCAAACCCCACGAGTGGGTGACGTTGACTACTTGGATTTCTTATCCTCATGTAACATTCCTGATTTTATGTCAAAATTCAAAACAAGCATTGCCATATAAATTTAAGAGCATGTGTTTCCTCCTAAGAGGTTACAGGATCAAAACCAGAGGGGGGTAGAGTATGTATGCCTTCGTAGACTTAGCAGTCCATGAGTGCTCTATTTGCACTATCATGTGCCCAAATTAAACCATAGTGATACATACCCAGATTTAAATCCCCTTGTCCCACAAACAAGGGGGTCTCATACACCAATTTGGTGTCTGGCTTCGCTGTGATGGACCTCATAAAGGCATTGTCGAATTATTTTGGTGTGATGCAACAGGTAGTCCCTGAGTGCTCTATTTGCACTATCATATGCCCAAATTAAACCATAGTGATACATACCCAGATTTAAATCTTCATATAATTTTCTTCTCCCTGTTATGACCAACTCAATCTCAATCAAATCATTTATTCTTTCTTCCTATTACCATTGCTCAAATAAATTATCTACTTAGTAGTGTTTAATATATTTGCACAAGCATTTACAAAGGAATTGGGGGAGATATTAATATGGTCACATTCATTGATTCAATATTGTGTTTTTAATTAATATAACATAACAATTATCATATGCCATTATTATAGACAGAATTAAATAAAATATTATTTCATTGGATAGCAATAATACAAAATTACACCTTTATAACACAAAGTAAGACAACCCCCAATGACATCAAATCTTACCTTGGCCATTTAGGAAAAGAAGAAAGATAGACACAAACTATCATGCCTTGTTACACTATCACAGTAGTACTAGTATAGGAAGAAATTCAAGAATATGTTACATAACACTACGAAAATGAACACCCTTAGTTTTATTCCGGTTTAAAAGAGGTTGGTTTTTTATTTGTTTAATCATAAAAATTAATATCAAAAGTCTAAGTAATAATTGTCCTTTTTGCCATATTTTTTTATTTGGATTAATTAATTATTGAATATTTTTAAAAAAAATATTATATAATAGAAAATTACTTTATATATTTAATTACTTTATGATACTCAAAAATAAATAAATGAATGGGTGTGGTCCTTTTAATGGGTGTTCTCATTTTCACTATTCATGGCATCAAATTTTCTAACTAAGAAAGAGGTAAGGTTTATGGTAAGAGCCTAATTATGTTGATGGCAACATCCTAATTGGATTGGATTTTGCATGGTCATTTCTTAATTAGATTGAGTAGGATATTGCAGTGAGTTTGATCTAAAATTTTCAAATCAATCTTTTGATAATTGTTCATACATATCATTCTTTTTCTTATCTTTATTTTTTCTTTAGTTCATTTTGAAACCAGAATTGTATGAAATTTATTAGTGAAAAGAAGGCATCGTTTTTTCATTTTCTGCAATTTCTAGTTCTCAACAATTTCAATCTCCCAACTTCTTACCACTTATATATCCAATATTAAAACTATGCCACTAGTTAGAACTATTTTAATCAATATAAAAATGCCACTTACTATAGTATCTATAATAATTAGATGAATTATTAACATGATATCAGACCAAATGCCAAATTTGGTAGATGAAGGCAATGTTTTGTGCACGGGACAAATCTCATACTCAGACAAACAATACATGATAGATTATGAAGGTAATGTTCTGTGCACCATATTGAGACAAACAATACATGATAGAAAAATATGTTCACATTTTCTTCATACAACTTATTACTTAGTTTATCAAATTAACCAATTTTGATTCCAAATGTTGTAGTATTTATTTACTCATAGAATATTTGCATAGTAAAATTGTGGGTCCCACATGAATTGAACAATATGCCTGTATAAAATGACATTGGTCCAAAAAATATGACTTAGTGAGGCCCAATGTATGTCTATAATAAGAAATGATTACTTGAAAAAGAAAAAACACTGCACTACTATTTTCATATAAGGATAAAATTTCATTCTTCTAACATTTTCTTTTAATTACCAGAATATTAAAAATATGAGTGGTCCAACGTACAATTGGAGATCCAAATTCCATATGCCTGAATATCCTCATTTTCCTCACACTCATATAATGTGAACATTGCAAATCCTTCAAGCTTTATTTCCCAACCTCTGGAAATCCATGGTGTAGCAACTCAGCAAGGAAGAGGACTCCTCTTTCTTATACACACTCATATAATGCAAACACTGCAAATCCTTCAAGCTTCGTTTCCCAACCTCTGGAAATCCATGGCATAGCAACCCAACAAGGAAGAGGAGCTTCGAACCTGCTCCCTCAGCCCATCAAATGCAGGGAAATTCCCATAAAGATCTTGGAAATGGATAGAAAAAGGTATTGGTGAGTACACTAAACTAGATATGTGGTTAAAAAAATTTCAATCTAAATGCCTAGATAACATGGATCATGAATGAATGAAGAAGAAGGCAATATCACAAGAAGAAATAGTCATCATTCAGTTTGGGGGAGGCAATGAGAGAAACATATAGTCTAAGGCGATCTTCTTCACAGGAAAAAGAATAAATTTTGGTGAAGTGGTCTTCGCAGCCAAACAAGGAGAGGGTAGCGAGAGAGGAGGCAGTGGCAGCTGACCTCACTTTGTAGCGTCGACATGCCAGTTGGATGGAAATGGTCGCCCATGTCCTCCACCCGGGATAGTAATACCTCATTGTTCCCTTCAGGTTCTAGCTGAGAAACATGTACTGGAAGTGTTGCATGAGTGTTCTTAAACAAATCATAATACTTCCAGGAGCAATTGAGAAGAAGAATTATATTGTGGGGTGTGGGGGGAAGGAGAAAATGTGGCAAGAAAGATAAATGATATCAGATGGTATTGAGAGAAGAGAAAGTAGACATGGAGGGATATGAGATTTTCATATCTTCTAATAACTGCTCATTTGTATCTTTATGTTTTCATGTTAACCATGGTGGCCCTTTCTTTAACGAACCTAGCAATTAACTGCATAACACAAAGTATTGTTCGGCAGCACTAGAAATGATAATAATCCAAAGGATGGTATTAGTTTAATCGTCCAACACAATGATCCAATGGTTCACAACACAATGATCCAACGATTCATGACTGGACACCGTGGCATGAGAGGGGACTTATTCGAGAACACCTTATTCGGGAACACCTTAAGACATAAATATACATATATATTTCTATAGTTAAATCTATTAAAACATGTTTTTAATATAATAATAAGTCATGAAAATAGAAATAATACAAAAAAGAAAAATAAAAAATAAAAAAGTTAAATAAAAATAAAATAAAACTAAAAACAAAAAATTAGTAACTAATAGAAATGGAAATTACTAAACAACTAATAATAAGACCCCAACCACTCACCTTATAAATAAATAAATTTAAATAATAATAAAAATCTCAATCTCAGACAAACAACATATGATAGATTGCCAAGTGCCGAGAGTGATCAAATCGTTTTAAAGTGCATTTAAGAGATTTGATCCCTCTGGGTGATCTAGACTGATCTATTTAAAAGTGTATATACTCCATTGTAAATTTTGTTGTGGAATATAAATATAGATTAATCATATGCATTGTGTTAACTAATGATGAGTGAGAAGGTAGACAAAGGAAGCAATTTAGAAGGATGAACATGAGTAGAAGTATACAATTCCAAACAAGACTATAACAATAAATATCTAATTTTGCTAGATGGCCATAACAAAGCAGTTAGCCATACAAATACTTTCATTTCTTTATTTTGATATATATATTTTTAATATTTAAATTTATTTGAAACCTAATAGATAACACCATTTTGATTTTAATAGTTATTGGATCATTACTCTTTCAAAAGAATTTGAAAATTATTGAAATTTTTCATTATGTTTGCACTTTATTATAACTATGACTTTACATTTTCTTTAATATGTCACATTTTCATTAATAATATTTTGATTTTTTTTCTTTTATGTATGATATTATCTTATAACATAAATTGTACCTTCTAATCTATATTGATTTTCAATAAAAAGAAATTTTTGGGAAAAGCAAAAACAAGTTGTAGTTTATTTAAAAAAAAAAATTAAAAGAATGGAAAAGTTGTAGTTTTTTTTCTTGTTAGAAGAAATAAAAATATGTAACGATGTTTATTTATTTTTAATGTTGATAGTTCTACTTTTTATTTATGAGTGTCAAATTCTATTAATCATTGTCATTGTATTTTAGTATTATGAAATGCTTCATCAATTTAGTTGTTTCTTCCTTTTTTTAGTTATTTTATTTTATTTAAGTTAATATTACAAAGTGCACATACTAGTAAACAAATCACTAGTTAAAAAATCACAAGAAATCTAATAAAATTAATAAATTAGATCTATAGTGTCTAATTAGATTGTAGAATTCCAATTCCCTACAAAATTTTGAAAACTTTAGATTTTAAAATATTAATATTAGATTGAAAAGATAATCTTGTGACCCCATCACTAGTATCACTTTGAATAATTTTCTTTATAACCATTATCTCATTCTACTTTTACTCCCATTTACTCTATGCCTATCTCTATACATGTATCATAGCCTCACTTAAAGGTTGGGTGAGGGACATATCTTAAACCAAAAAAAAAAATTAGTAAGTAGCAAAGTAACATCATTATTAAAATATAATAATAAAAAGATTGCAGCTAAATGGAAAAATGCCTTCTTGATATTTTTTTGTTTTACTTTTATCACACGACTGTCAATGTTGGATGTGGTTATTGCCTATTTTTAACGACTTTCAGACTACTAATCAGTAAGCAAATCACTTGTTATTGAAATATCGTTACAATTATGCAATGATTTCATTATGCAATACGATGATAAAAAGTGAATAGAAAAGACATTAATCATATAATATCAATAATAATATATTAGAGTAATCATAGTTGAAATTCTAAATTTTAAAATAAAATAACGGGATTCATTTTGAAGAGTGAGTGAGTATAGTTGAAATTCTAAATTTTAAAATAAAATAACTGGATTCATTTTGAAGAGTGAGTGAGTAACTGATATCACTTGAGTAACATGTTCGTTAGCGCTATCTTATTATTGAGTGGAACTAAACCAATCAACGAGAGTGGCAAAAAATTAATAACCATTTAACCAGTTTTGTTCTCAAAACTTGTAACATTTATTTACTTAGAATATTTGCACAATAAAATCGTGTTTCCAAATGTTGTAATATTTATTTACTCGAAATATTTGCACAGTAAAATCGTGGGTTTAATCAAACTTAGGTAGGACAACACAGGAAAGATGAGTACGTCACTTCCACGGTGATCTATGGCGGGATAAAATGGCACAGTAAAATCGTGGGTTTAATCAACTCAGGTAGGACAACGCAGGAAAGATGAGTACGCCACTTCAACGGTGATCTATGCCGGGATAAAATGGCATTGTTCTGGAAATAAGACTTAGTGAGGCACATGGTATATCTACAATAAGAAATGATTGGGACTACATTTGAAATATATTTTACTTGAAAAAGAAGAAATATTGGACTATTCTTTTAACATTTTATTTTAATTACCAGAATGTTAAAAATACAGCCTGAGGTCTAGCCTACCATCAGGAATAGAGAAGGAGAGCCAAATTTTATATGCCTCACTAGCGTCTTTGTTCTCTTTCTTATACACACTCATATAGTGTGCACACTGCAAATCCCTCAAGCTTTGTTTCCCATCCTCTAGAAATTTGTGGCGCAGCAACACAACAAGGAAGAGGGTCTTCGAACCAGCTCCCTCAGCCCACCAAATGCAGTGCAAATCCCGTATAGATCCTGACAATGGACAGAAAAAGGTATTGATGAGTACTACACTGGATATGTGTTAAAAACTTTCAATCTAAATACCTAGATAGCATGGATCATGAACTAATGAAGCAGAAGACAATGTCACAAGAAGAGGGCGGCCAGAGAGGAGCCAACGGCAGCTGACCTCACTTTGTAGCACCACCACACCAGTTGGATGGCAACAGCCACCCATGCCCATGTCCTCCACTAGGGATAGTAATACCTCGTTGTTCCCTTCAGCCTGTTGCTCAGAAACTTGTACCGGAAGTGCTGCGTCAGTGTTTTTACAGAGGGAGCAATTGAAAAGAAGAACGATATTGTGGGGAAGGATAGAATCTCGTGAGAAAGACGAATGATATGGGTTGGGATTGAAAGAAGAGCAAGTAGACATGAGGGATCTAAAATTGTCATATCTTCTGATAACTGCTAATATATTTATGTTCTCCTGTTAACTATCCTGATCCTTTTTCTAACGAACCTCCTGTTAACCATCTTGATCCTTTTGCTAATGAACCTCCTCTTTTTACGGGATTAATTAACTGTATAACACAAAATATTATTTCGCAGCACTAGAGATGTTAATAATCCAATGGATGATATTAACTTAATCGCCTAACACAATGATCGAATGGCTCACGACTGCACACCTAGGCATGAGAGGGATTTATTCTTAGAGGGAATGCGTTATGGCGTAAATAGACGTGCTAAATATATATTTATGAGTATGGTAAATTTTCATCCTTTCTCGGGAAGTTTTACAAGCGCCAGTGGTTACATTCAGTCTTTATAAATTGATGGGCACCATTTTCTTGAGCTTCTTTAGTTTCGTTTACGTTGTTTTTACTGTGGAATGTTCTAGAACACCTTTCTTGTTAAGTGTGAAGCCAAATTCTCTTCTAGATAAGATCTTTATAGATCTCCACACCACCATTAGTTTCTAGATCATTCCAGATCTCCATCTAAATCACATACAGGATTCTAGATCCTTCTTCCGCCTCTATAAATTTGTAATTTCTCTGGCCAAGGAAAGAAAGCCAAGGCCCAAGCCTGTTACGTAATGCAAAGTGATTTCTGTTCTCCAGTGATTGTTTTATCTATTCTGCTTTTTCGATTGAGTAATCTTGTTGTTTCTCCATTTGTCTATCTCTGAGTATAAATCCGCTGCGTGTTATGTATGCTCTGAACTAACAACTGGTATCAGAGCTAGGGTCGAATATCCACTCTGGAAGCCGCTTAGTGCCATCGCCTTACTCTGGCAGCGTTTGTTAAAATGTTGGTTGTTAACCCTAGCACTATTGAAGGATCTGTCCAGGAAATAGCTAAGTAATGTTGAAACTAAAAGACAGTTGTTGCAAGAAAAACAAGGTCGTGGATCTATGTTGAAATGTGTTGCTGGAGTTTGAAACATGGAGATCCGTGGAGTTTGGAGATGAAATGTGCTATTTGTAAGTTTTTTTTACATCAAGCTTCCATGTATACGTCAAGTTTTTTTTCAAAGCAACATATGTATGTGTGAAATGTGAAAACGTTAAAACATTATATATGTTTTATATATTTATTATGAAACATATATAATTATATGTTGGAATTTTGAAAAGTATATTTTAAAAGGAGCGGGAATTTTTGAAAGGGTATTTTTAAAGGAGGAAGGTCATTATTACTAAATTTTAAAGAGTAATAATTAAAGTTTTATTTTTAAGTGGAGCTTTTGTGTTTTGGGGTGTGAATTTGATTGAAAATGGAGACAATAGTTATAGATATGGATAAGTTGAGTAGGGCTAATTTTGCCCTATGGAAATCACAGATGGACGATATACTGATTTTAAAGGAACAGTATTTGCCGATTGAGGGCACAATTTTATTTTTAAGTGGAGCTTTTGTGTTTTGGGGCGTGAATTTGATTGAAAATGGAGACAGTAGTTATATATATGGATAAGTTGAGCGAGGCTAATTTTTCCCTATGGAAATCACAGATGGAGGATATACTGATTTTAAAGGAACAGTATTTGTCGATTGAGGGCACAACAAAGAAACCCTTGTCGATGACAAATGAAGAGTGGAATAAGCTAGATAGAAAGATGATTGCAACAATCCACCAATATTTAGCAAAGAAAGTTTATTTCAATGTGTCTGGAGAAAAGACAATAGAAAGATTATGGAAGAAGCACCATGATCTATATGAGAAGAACACGGCATCAAACAAAGTGTTCTTGATGAAGAAGCTTTATAATATCAAAATGAAGGAGGGTTCTTTAGTTGCTGAGCACTTGAATGCATTTAATATTATTACTAATCAACTTGCCTCTGTTAAAATCATTTTAGATGATGAAATTAGAGCTACTTTGCTAATGCGTTCTATGCCAGACAACTGGGAAAATTTAATTGTAGCTATGAGCACTTCAACAACTACAGGGACCCTGAAGTTTGATGATGTCAATAGCAGTTTAATGAATGAGGAGCTGTAATGAAAGTCAATTATGGAAAACCAGGGAGGAGAGGCTCTAGCTCTAGCTGATCATGGTAGGAGAATGGATCGAGGCCGACAAGGGCGATCAAGATCAAGAGGCAGATCAAAATAAAGGAGAGGCAGAATCATTTGCTTTCATTGTGGCAAACCTGGGCACATGAAGAAAGAATGTTTATTCTGGAAGAAAGGACAAAAGGATCAGAGACCATCTAGTACAAATCACAAGTCATCCAACACAAATGAAGGTGAGACTACTACTGTAGCCACAGATGGTGATGTGGTGTTTATTGTTTCAGTAGAGGATGCATGTGTATATACATCTAGCAGTAGCTTTGATTAGATCCTGAACTCTGGGGCATCTCACCATGTAACCCCATGCAAAGATAGTTTTGTTTCATATAATCCTAGTGATTATGGTAGAGTGCATTTGGGGAATAATCATTTTTGCAGTATTGTTGGAGTGGGAGATGTCCAGATCAAGATGAAAGATGGACAAGATATATTGTTGAAACAGGTCAGGCATGTATCAGAAATGCGCACGAGTTTAATCTCTATGGGGCGACTGGATGATGAAGGTTATTCAAGCTTTGGAAAAGGAGGCTAGAAAAACTGCAAAGGTGCATTGGTCGTGGCCAAAGGACCCTAGACAAGAAAAATATACACATTGAAGACACTGATAGGAAAATCATATCTGGCTGCTGTCACAAAAGAAGGAAATTCAGCAGATCTATGGCATAAGCATTTGGGTCACATAAGTGAGAAGGGCTTAAAAATCCTTGTTGGTAAAAATTTATTGCCAGGTTTGAAATCCTACAATCTTGATCTTTGTGAGCATCGTATATATGGTAGATGAAGAAGGGTTTCATTCCTTAGAGGTGGCCATGACAGAAAGAAAAATGTGTTAGAACTGGTACACTCAGATGTGTTTGGGCCTATTAACATCAAATCATTAGAAGGAGCATCATATTTTGTAAAATTTATAGATGATGCATTCGGGAAATTTTGGGCATATCCTATGAAAAAGAAAAGTGAAGTGTTTGGAATATTTAAAAAATTCCATGTTGCTATTGAAAGAGAGACTAACAAATTGTTGAAGTGTTTAAGAACAGATAATGGTGGAGAATATTGCTCAAATGCATTTAAGGAATATTGTAACAGGTTTTGCATAAAGCATGAGAAGACTGTGCTTGGTACTCCTCAATAGAATGGTGTCGCAGAAAGGATGAATCGCACATTATGGAAAAGGTGCGAAGTATGTTATCCAATTACGGTTTGAAGAAGAATTTTTGGGTTGAAGCAGTTAGGACTGCTTGCTACCTTATAAATAGATCTCCAACTACAGCCTTGGATGGCGATATCCCTGAAGAAGTTTGGACTAGTAAGAATTTGAATTATTATCAATTGAAAATCTTTGGATGTGAAGCATTCGTACATATTCCCAAAGAAAATAGAACTAATCTAGATGATAAATAAAATTATTAGAAGCAGGGATGTTATATTTAATGAGTCAGAAATGTTCAAGAGGACTGTAGGTGAGTTGGAGGTCAAGAAGGTTATTGACAGGTTTGAAGAACAGCAGGAAAACATACGACCAATACAAGAAAATGAAAAGCAAATTCAAGAGCATGAAGAACAACAAGTGGAAAATGATGAAAAACAAGAAGAAGGAATCTTGTATAAACCTTTACAGGGGATTCAACCTGATAATGCACCACCATATCTGGTTCGCAAATCTTTTAGGCCTCATAAGCCTTCACAAAGGTGTCCTCCTTCAAGCTATATTTTTTTGACTGATGAAGGTGAGCCTAATTGTTTTCAAGAAGCCTGTAAAGTTGAGCATAGTGAAGAATGGAAGAAAGCAATGGAAGAAGAAATGAACTCTTTACTGGAAAATAAAACTTGGGAGTTGGTAAAACTCCCAAAAGGTCGAAAGACTTTACAAAACAAATGGGTTTACAGGATTAAGCATGAAGGTGACGAAAAGAAGGAGAGGTATAAATCAAGGCTGGTGGTAAAAGGTTTTGCCCAAAAAGAAGGTATTGACTTCACTGAAATTTTCTCACTTGTTGTTAAAATGTCATCCATTAGAGTCATTCTTGGTCTAGTTGTTTCTTTAGACTTAGAATGTGAATAGTTAGATGTAAAAACTGCATTCCTTCATGGTGAATTGGAGGAAGAAATTTATATGGAGCAGCCAGAAGGCTTCATAGAAAAAGGCAAAGAAGGCCTTGTTTATAGGTTGAAGAAGAGTCTCTATGGGTTGAAACGGGCATCTCGACAATGGTACAAGAAATTTGATTCATTCATGTTGGAACATGGTTTTCAGAGGTTGGAAGCTAACCATTGTGTCTATATTAAGAGGTATAATCAAGGAAAGTATATCATATTATTGTTATATGTGGATGACATGTTGATTGTTGGTCATGATAAGAATAAGATCAATAGGTTGAAGAAAGATTTGGGCGGCAAATTTGCAATGAAGGATTTGGGACCAACACAACAGATATTGGGCATGAGGATTATGCGTGATAGGAAAAACAAATGGTTGTGGTTGTCACAAGAAAAACATATTAAGAAGGTGCTTGATAGGTTTAATATGAAGGATGCCAAGCCAGTTGGTACAACCCTTGCAACCCACTTCAAGATGAGTACTGAATTATGTCCTAGTGATGACAATGATAAAGAAGAGATGAGCAAGATTCCTTATGCTTCAGCAGTTGGCAGTTTGATGTATGCCATGGTATGCACATGACCAGACATTGCATATTCAGTGCGAGTAGTGAGTAGGTTCCTTGCCAACCCAGGCAAACAACATTGGCAAGCAGTAAAATGGATTTTGAGGTATCTCAAGGGTACTAGTCATTATTGTTTATGTTTTGGTCATAATAAGATTGTGCTTGAAGGATTTACAGATGTGGATATGGCTGGAGATAAGGATACCAGAAAGTCCACTGCAGGTTATTTGTATACATTTGCAGGTGCAGCAGTATCTTGGGTGTCAAGGCTACAAAGAATAGTAGCCCTGTCTACAACATAAGCAGAGTACATAGCTGGAACAGAAGCTTGTAAAGAGATGTTGTGGATGCAGTGATTCCTAGGAGAGATAAGAATAAAGAAGGACAAGTATGTGTTATATTCTGATAGTCAGAGTGCCATTCACTTGGCGAAAAACCCAACATTTCATTCAAAAACCAAGCAGATTGACTTAAGGTACCATTGGATCCGGCATGTGTTGGAGGAAGAACAATTATCCTTGGAAAAGATCCATACAGATAGGAACCCTATTGATATGCTCACTAAGATTATACCACAAAATAAACATGAGTTATGTAGAAGCATGGTAAGACTCGGTGTGACTTGATGACTCTTATTTGGCTTCAAGTGGGAGAATGTTAAGTGTGAAGCCAAATTCACCTAGTATTCTAGATCCTTCTAGATCAGATCTTTCTAGATCTCCACACCACTAGTAGTTTCAAGATTATTCCAGATCTCCATCTGAATCACATACAGGATTCTAGATCCTTCTTCTGCCTATATAAATTTGTAATTTCTCTGGCCAAGGAAAACAAGCCAAGGCCTAAGCCTGTTACATAATGCAAAGTGATTTCAGTTCTCCAGTGATTGTTTTATCTATTCCATTGTTTCTGATTGAGTAATCTTGTTGTTTCTCCATTTCTCTATCTCTAAGTATAAATCCGTTTTGTGTTATGTATGCTGTGATCTAACATTTCTGTCAGTTTTTCTCGATTGATTTTGGCATTTCTGTGATATGGTTCTGTGATACGTGGGTTGTTATGATTCATACGTTTGAGGGCCAAAAAAGAGAAAGAGAACCCTGATCGCGTAAGGATAGAGTAGTTACGATGCCGTAGCATTTAGCAGCCACATGCAGATTCACTACCTCATTTTGCTGAGATTTTTTTGTTAATAAGACGGTGCTAATCAGTAGGAAGTAACTGGAGTTGCGCCATCAGCATCATCTACGACGAAACGCCGAATGTGCTAGAATATTTGTAGCCAAACGACCTACCATTGTAGCCATTTTGGAATACATTGTAGGTTGCGTGGTATCTTGAGGGTGATTAATGTGTTCCAAAATAATTATTAGAAAATAAAACTTAAATTAATTATATTGTAAATAAATAAATTTAAATATGGAAAACATAATAAAATTTAATTTATAATGTTATATTAAGATAAATTTTATTAGATAGTTTAAAATATCTATTTATAGTTATTGATGTAATTAATTTAAAAATATTTTAAAAAATAATAATATAATCATAAAATTCTAAAATTGATGAGAATAATATTTCTATAAAATAATATAATATATAATTTAATTTTATTTAATAATAATAATAAATTTATTTGTCCAAAAAAAATTAGCCACATTACTTTGTTCAAAATGGCAAATTTATATTAGGAAATCGGAAAATCTATATATATATATATAGAGTGTTACGGGTTTGGAATATATGTTTTGATAAAATGCTCATCCTACTTTACTTTTATTTCAATTATGTTTTCAAACTATTATGAAATTGTTATAATTGATGTCTTAGCATGTGATGTTTTTTCTTTATTTTTGATAAGAATTATTGTTATTGGTCCAATTTGAGACATACTATGTATTATTGTTTGAATGCACTACATCAGATACCTGGTTATCGTTGTGAATGTATTGTTATCGTTTCAATTTGAAATGATAATGATATTTACGGTAAACATTTTGTTTGGAGGTAAGATATATTTATTTTAAATTAAATTATTTAATATCTTTCATATTTCAAGATTAATCGTATTAATCAGGATGATAAAATTATTGGCAATCTAAATGGATTTCCTTTGATCAATGAAGTACTTCCTTTGATTATTTAATATCTTTCATATTTCAAGATTAATCGTATTAATTAGGATGATAAAATTATTGGCAATCTAAATGGGTTTCCTTTTATCAATGAAGTTATCGGGTACTTCATCGTTCATGGTATCAATCATGATAATGAAAGTGATTGGTTGTGCATTGGAAGACCAAATTTGAAATGGCGGTGGAGGGGACCGCTTCTTTAACGGCATATACAAACGTCCACGTCTAACAGAGGTGGAGATGGCAAACGGCATATACAAAAGTCCACGTCAATGGTGGTGCAGATGGGAGTTGTGTGACGGAGGTTGCAGGATAGAATTACGGGAATATGGGAAACGGGAGTCGTAGGATGATATGCGAAACCGCAAGTTGGGTTGAAACTCCAGGCCGCTTGAAGGAATACAGTTAGTGGAATATGGATAACCGGTATCGGAGGACGATATCGGAAACGGCTAACTGAGAAGGGCCCAAACGGTTGGCCCTACAGCTTACACCATTTGGAAAGCTGGTAATTGTCAAAACAAGAGTAAATTTTAAGTACCATATATTTGGGTTATAAACTCATTTGGATTACTAAAAATTACAACAAAGGAGATTTCGCCCCGCTAGATTTCCAAAGATCGATTGACCAGCAGATTAATAAGCATACAGTCCAGCCGATTTACAAGTGCGAGTTTTTCTCAAAATTAAAGAATTTTATTGATAACCCAAAATTTGTAAACATTTAGCAAGAGTGAGAAGACAAAACATTTTTTAAATAATATTTTTAAATCAACTCATATTGATAAATAATAATCAAAATTAATATTTTTATATTGATTAACAATATTACTAGTAAAACCATATTAAAAATATTAATGTGGTTGATATATCAAAGCTTCTTAAATATAACAAAATAAACTATTGCAACACAAAGAATGTCTTACCAATGCACACATTTACTTACCATGTATAAAATGTTAGAAATAAAGGGAATTACACATCTTATTATAAAATGGACCATTTTGCTAAATAAAATTTGCTTACATGAATAGAATTGGAATAATCTCAAATCCCTAGGAATTTTAACTTGAGAAAAAATAATAATAATAATAATAATAATTGCATATCTGATTGTAAAATGGACCATTTCCCTAAACAAAATTTACCTATATATTAATTTCTGAACTGAATTAGAATATGAAGTTATTCGAATTGGAATAATTTCAAATCCCTAAGAAATTAGTGCGCACGGAACCGGTACCATAAATCTATTTTTTTTTTTAAATTTATTAAAAGTCAATGCAACTTAACAAATTCTATAACACACTACCGTAGTTTATAAGCATTCACAAGTACATTATTAATTTTTTTTTTATGGGTGAGATTCAAATGATCAAGATTTCATGGTAATGTTATATCTCATGGTCAGATGGTCATGTCATGATTTCATGGTGATGTCATATCTCATAGTTAGATGGGCATGTAATGATTTCATGGTGATATCATATCTCATGGTGAGATGGGCATGTCATGATTTCATGGTGATGTCATATCTCATGGTTAGATGGGCATGTCATGATTTTTTTTTAGATTCATAGATCAGATCGGACTTCATGGTGGTGTGAGGTCGGCTCAATTTAGAGAAGTACTCACGCGTATAAAAGTGAAGTACCTTGCCTTTCTTTGAATTGTAATTACCCAAAGCTGAAGAGAGGAGCGTCCTGACACATAAGTTTACAGAAACATACTTCGACGATTCTAACAAATTGTCTACAGAGATATAGAAATAGTTGTTTTGACAGATTCATTATTAACAGATTTGTATACCAATTAAAAGTTGGCTGCTTCATTGTGGGCCAAAGATGGTGCACTCACTTCAAGCAATGCAATCAAACACTTCCCAAACTGTTATATCTCAGAGGGTTGTACCAACTACTTCTGCTACAAGAGATTCCGTGCAAAAGTCTGCCATGAAAAAATCATCTGACAACCTTCTATTGCCCACCCGGACAAAGAGCCCACATGATGATGAATGTAAGCGATTAATGCATTTAACTTTTGGACCAGATTCGTATGATGACTCAGATGAAGATAAGCACTTGTGTAAGATGTTGCCGGTTAAGGATTTGACAAATTCGCTAAGTGATGATCGAGCTTTTCCAGTGAACACTAATGACTCTGAAGAGCAGAAAGCTCTAGAGGTAAAAATTGGGACGAATTCCAAAAAGAGGCCTTCAGATGATGACAGTGTAAGCTCTTCTGCCACAAAAAGGCCCAAAATATTAAATTCGAAAAAGAGGCCTTCAAATGACAATCTAAGCTCTATGGTCACAAAAAAGCCCAGGATATTAAATTCCAAGAAGAGGCCCTCAAATGACAGTCTAAGCTCTTCTTCCGCCAAGAAGCCCAGGATATTCAAGTCTAAAAAAAGGCCTTCAGATGATAGTCTAAGCTCTTCTCCCACCAAAAAGCCCAGGATATTCAATTCCAACAAGAGGCCTTCAAATGACAGTTTAAGCTCTTCTGCAACAGAAAAGACCAGTATATTAGATTGCAAGATTTTAAATTGCGAAAAGAGACCTTCAAATGACAGTTTTTGCTCCTCTGTGGCAGAAATGTCCAAGATTTTAAATTCCAAAAAGAGGCCTTCAAAAGACAGTCTATGCTCTTCCACCACAAAAAAGCGCAGGATATTAAATTCTGAAAAGAGATCTTCCAATGACAGTCAAAACTCCTCTGTCAAAGAAAAGTTCTGGATATCAAATTCCAAAAAGAGGCCTTCAAAAGATGGTCTTTGCTCTTCAACCACAAAAAAGCCCAGGATATTAAATTCCGAAATGAAATCTTCAAATGACAATCAAAGCTCCTCTGCCGCAGAAAAGTCCTGGATATTAAATTCCAAAAAGAGACATTCAAATGACAGTCTATGCTCTTCTGCCACTAAAAAGCCAAGGATCGTAGGGATGTTGCCTGAGGCCAAAGTGAAGCAATCATCTCACAACTTTCCATTGGCGAGCCTGAGACAGACAAACGAGGATGAATGTAAGCGATTAATGTGATTAATGAATGTATCGGATTCGGATGATGATTCAGATGTTGATAAGCACTTGCATAAGATTTTTCCTGTCAAGAATTTGACAAAGACAGGTCGAGGTTTTCTGGTGGATGGTGATGACTCTGAAGAACAGAAACCTTTAGGGGTAAAACCCAATCCAGATGAATCGAATACTGGGTCTCGAAAAATTCATCCTTGCATCTTGGCAAAATTTCCTCAAGGAGCACCAGTATCGAAAGATCAGTGGCCTTGCAAAATCAGAAAATGGGTGGGCATGAACATCAAAATGTGTTGGGAGTTGTTATGTGAATTTTTTATGGCACTGTAGGTTGAGCTTACTTGACCATCTTTAGAGCTTTGGGCTACAAAAGGGCAGTCACCATGCTGCAGTGACAGAGGAGGGAAGCAAGTTGAAGATACCAAGTTGAAGATTGAGAAAATGAAGGTAAACCTGAGGATGTAGACAGAGATTACAGATTCTGAAACATTCACAACTTTCGTCTAGCCTTATGATTTATGATTTGACGTGTTAATTGTAAAAGTTGAATAAGGTATTGCTTCAAACAGTGCTTTGATGTTTGGCTTTGGGGAATTCAGAGGATGTAGAATTTCCTTATATTTTAATGTAATAATTATTTATGGCTGTTACTCGCAGGGTATCTATCTGGATGTACACCTGGCAGGCTGCCTGGTAATGGGAGTGGTGCTTCCTCCTATGAAGGTACAAATTTGACGGGTAAGAGCGAAGTAATTTTTTTGACCTGTTTTCTATGTCCATCATTTAATTGATTTTCTGTTTTATCTTATAAATTCTAGTTTAACTATAAAATAAAATGAAACTAAATAAAATTATAGAACAAATAATTTGAATCATATTTGCTATTGTAAAATTAATTAATTATTTTGAAAATTTATGTAGAGTTATTATTTATGTAATTTTAGAGTTTTTGTTAATCATATTGAATTTAATTATTTAGAAAAATTATGTATAGTCATTATCTATGTAATTTTAGAGCTTTCGCTAGTCATATTGAATTATTCTGCAAAAAATCTCAATTAACATTGCCCAAATCCATTAGCTATAATGTATTTTGAAAATGAGCAATTGATCTCAACTTTCAATATGATGATTTGGATTGAAAATGAACCTTATAACTAATAAAACAAATTTCAACCCACTTATACATTCAAATGAGGATTTTTACAAAGCAATAATAATATACAAGGTATGAGTTTTGAATAAATTCATGATTATTTAATAAGGATATATCTCTCTAGTCCTAGGATTTGAAATGCCCAAATCTTAGCAAACACTCCAAAATATGAAATGCATTGGAGTCATGGTAATTGTCTATTTGAGATTCTCATTTCCAACAAATAAATATATCAATTTTATAAAAATTGGGATCTATGATGAGCATACTAACATTGAAAACGTTACATGAAACATGTTAAATCCATCGCATATTTCAACAATACCTCCCCTAGTCCCCTGGGACTAGAATGAAACTCTTTTGAGAAGCATCTCCATTGATGAAGTGGAAGTAGTGGTCAAATATATGCTAAAATATTAAGGTGTTGAGCCTATAAGGATTCACCTTAGACTTCTTCTAGGATAACTTGTCAATAATAGGCCATGATTTATGGAAGGTAGTGCAAGAATCTAGAAGTTCTCTATCCATATTTTCATCCTTTGATGCCACTTTTCTTATCTTAACACCCAAAAAAGACAAACGTGATGATCGAAGTGGATTTAGACCAATTTCTTCATGCAATGTGGTATACAAAGTTATTTCAAAAGTCATAGAAAATTGTCTCAAGCCTATACTCCCTCATCTAATTTCATTAGAGCAAACATGCTATGTAGTTGTACATAAGATAATAGATGGAATTATGGTGGTGCATGAAGTCATCCACTTTATAAAAATTAACAAAAAACCAAGCATGCTAGATAAACTTGATCAGATTGTATGGGGAAGATCTACTCGTCTCTCACTAGAAATTTGTTGATGACACAATGTGCATGGGAGTCCCAACTATTAAAGAAGCTAAAGATATTCACCAAGTCTTAGATGACTTCTCAAAGGCCTCAAATATGGATATCAATTATTCTAAATCTGATATTTTTCTTTTTTAATACACCTCTTGTTGTGCAGAAACATATTTTCCTTTTTTAAGATTTCAAAGGAACAAACTCCCTTCTAAGTATTTGGAAAACTCTATGAGAAACAAGTTGTGGTAAAAACTATTAAGAAAATTCAATAGAAAACTTGCCAATTGGACGTTTTGTTCTCGTAACATAGCAGGCTGGCTAGTCATTTTAAAACTAGTTCTATGGTTCCTCCCATTATACTTAATTCAATTCACAATATTCAAAGAAATTTTCTATGGGGTGGGACCAAGCAAGAGAAAAAATGGGATCTAATCTCATGGGAGACATTATATCTAGCAAAACTAAGAGGAGGGCTAGGCTTGAGGGATTCCATGTTTTGTCCTAGCAGCTAAACTATGGTGGAGATGTTTTCAAGGAGGTTTTAATTTATGGAAATTAATTTTGAATTGCAAATATAGTAACAATGCACCCTTGCACCAAACAATTGGAATATCCATCAATCAAAAGGGTTATTTTATCTAGAATTTGCCTAAAAGAGGAAGACATCTCATCCAACAACAATGTTTTTGGCTATATTCAAATTTTGGAGCCTCTTATTGGTCATATGAACTGTCATTTTGAGTTATTAAAGTGATTCTTGGTCTTACATTTCTAAGTGTTCAAGTATTCTTCTAGGAACCCCCAGCGTTGCAACTACTTGCTCTCACATGCCTAACTTGTGATGCCCTCAATTGTCCACTCATACCAAGAAATTATTGTGTGCTTCATGATGACAATTAGCCCTTGTCACCAGTGATTGTGCACTTCCTGATGATAGACAATGCACATGTTATGAAGAAAATCTAGTGCATGCGCTGGTGGCAATCACTTGTGCATGCCTTAACAATAGTAATTGTGCAATTCCTTGTGACAGTCAATTGCGCAGCTCCTAGAGGTAGTGACTTTGCACTCCTAATGACAGATATTATGAACTCCTTGTGGAAAACTAGTGTGCATCACTTGATGATTGTGAGAGCACACTTTCCTAGATTAGCACAGTCACAAGTGGCAGTTAACTAGTTCTTAGCTCCTAAATTTCCGACATGCATGTGAAAAACATAACCCTAATTACATATGTGCTCGCATATATAAGAAGCTAGCCGAGAGCTCATTCTTGTCATTTTCTTTGGTGGTTTCTGCTTTTCTTGAGGACAAGGATATTTTCTCATGCTAAGTGCCACTAGTTTAGGTAAGTGTCACAACTATCGATTTTGTTCACTTTTGCTTCGATTTTGTCACTTTTTCTTTTGCTTTTGTCACTATGTTTGCACACTGCGTAGAACCTAGCCTCAATTGCACATTGTACACTTCCAACCAACAATATATAACCTTGTGTCCATTGATGATGTGAACTGTGCAATAAGAAAACTGCCTCTCCCAGCAACTCAGCATTGCAAAATCCTAAGCTTTAGATCTTTAACCTTTTCCTCTTGTTGATCCATCATGCACAATCTCTTCTACTTGCCATTGTGAAGTGAGCACTTTCGGTGACTGCCTCTTGCATTTGATAGCATGATAGAATATGTGATTTTTTGTTGAATTGAATTTGTGTTTCCATGAGTGCATCTCTACTCATAGGTACTGCAAATCTAGAGCATATCAACCTCTTCTCTTCCACCAACGTGATGCCTCCAATCAGATGGAAAGGACCATCCAATGAGGCTACTAAAAGCAATACCAAAGGTGTTGTGGACAACTCTAGAATAAGAGTGCCTATTATGTCAAATGCCCAAGTGTTTCATTGACAAATTCACTTGATCCAAACTTAAACAAGAATGCAACAAAATACAAATATAACCAAAAATATAGAAATGTTGTAGAAATAACACTTAATTTCATTAATATCAAACAATTGAAATATGCTTACAAACAAAATGGAAATAAACTAGCTCGGGTGATGATAGCTTATTTTTAAGAAGAGATGTGGAAGCTACATACCTCTGAATTGTGTTACAATGAGGATCAAAGGCCTATTTATTATTGGGAAACAATGGAAAACCATAAACATCCAAAAACTTAACCATAGGAGATGGAACACCAAAACTATGGGCCCTTTTGGGTAAATTGGTACATCAACTTCCCGAGGTTGTAAGTTTCACATACGATCTTCGTTTGACGTGCACAATACCTTGTTAGAAAGATCTATCTCAGTACTACAACTTTCAACTACAAACATTTGATAACGACTCATGTTTTCCAGTTTTCCAAAAAAACATCGTTTAGGGCCTCAAAACAGCTCTTAAAGTTACGGACCTGAAAACTGCCAAAAATAGTAACTATGCTACAATTAGGGAAACTAAAGTGGGGGTCCAAAAGGAATAAAATGGTGGCCACCAATATCCACCTGGATTAGTCCTTCCCCCTTATGAAGTAATGGTACCCATTGCGTTGAGTGCCTCTATGAGATGGGGAAACTTTTGTTGAACTTGGTTCCTAGTGAGCCACTTTCCTTGGTGCAGGAGTTGGATAACTTTGACAACCCGATACATATGGATATTTTGTTGGCAAGTATTCTTGATCTGTGTATCCATGATTCAAACAGATGTGGCATCTTGCATGCAGTATGGGTTTATCTCTGTTGGTGTGAGTTGTTTTGCAATGTCTAATGTGTCCAGTAATGGTGGAATGTTTGGTTGAGGACGATCCACATTGAACATTGGGTGCAGGCCAAGGAATGGTGGAATGTTGACCTTGAAAGCATTGCCCCCTACAACCTTAGTGAGGGTGTGAGGCCCATATCTGAGCTAGAGAAGTTTTCGATGGGGCTCAACAAGGTGCTCCTTTGGAAAATGTAACCAAACTTTGTCGCCCACCTAGAACTTGTGTGGCAGTCGATACTGATCATGACACTGATTGTACTTAGCATTGACTCTGTCCAATATGTCATGGGCCAGCTAGAGGATGTGCTGAATGCGCTTAATGAATTTTTTAGTTTTCTCAGCTTCAGATTGAACATGAGAGGAATGTGCCTGAGTTGCTGCAAATGGTATGGCAATATCAATAGTAAAGTGGTTGGAATCCCAATCCCACCAAAAAGGTGTTGTGGCTAGTTTAGCTATGGAGAGATCTGTTGTAGTTGTGTTGGACATAGGGGAGACTTTCATCCCATGTGCGTGGATGCGTCAAGTTGTACATGCGCAAAATGGTGCATGATCATCCTATTGACTAACTTTGTACATCAACCAGTGACTTGACCAAAATGTACTTAGGAACTTGTTGTCCCAATTGAGATAATGGATTGTGGGATCCAAAAGTGTATCCACACTCGTTCAAAGAAGAGCTTAGCAGTGGCTTTTGTTGTGGTACTCTTCTTGCAGGCCGTTAGAATGACCATCTTAGAGAATTTGTTGACAACCATGAAAACACGATCATTGTCATGCTTAGTAAAATGAATACCTGACATGTAATCCATGGAGATGGATTCCCGAAGGTCGACTAGGAGTAGGCAGAGGAGTATATAGGCCTTTTTTCTTGATGGTTGGTGCAGGCAATGCAAGATCTGATTTACTTTCCAACATCTGTCAAAGGTTCGGCCAATAAAAATACTTCTACAGCACTGCCATTGTTTTATCTACTCTGGAATGTCCATCAAACCGACTATAGTGTGCCTCCAAAATCACATTGGAATGCTCACTTGAAGGAACACAAGTGTGTCCTAGGTGGCATAACAATGCATCTTGGAGGTGAAAATTTGGAACTTGCTTGCCTTCTAGGAGAGTTTGGTATGTGTGGCCGAATTATTGCAACTAGAGAAAGAATTGATCTAATGGATGAGTACCTTTCTACAAGAGCAAAGGTCTCCTCATAGTCAATCCACAGACTAGTTGGTCGTGTAGGAGGTTTGGTAGCAAATCACAACAGGGTTATCAACTAGACTACACAAGAAGAAGAAGGCACCATGGCATATGCTTCCTTTGCGAATTGGGTTGTATGCGATCCGTAGTTTGAAATAAGCATATGACGAGGTTGAGGACTTCAAGAAGTTTAAGTTTGACATTAAGAGTTTCAATTCGTACGATATGCATGGCTTATGTAGGGACCACTATACGAGAGTGTACTATCCTTGGATCCACGGGGCATGTCATTAGATGGAGGAAGACCCTTGGAGATATTGTTATAGCTCTTTTAGGCTCAATGAACTGGTTAGCATGATAGTATAATGGCTAGTAGCACCATAGGAAGCAACAACAATAACAACAACAACCAACAAAATTGCACAAGACAAAGGCAAGAGGAAGATTTCCTAAAGCGCAGAGGCGGAGCAAAGCTACAAGTTTAAGGAAGATCCACTTGTTGAAAGAGTAGCTTTGGAGATAGAAGCAAAGAGGCGATAGCACGACAGGAGAGGAGCATGGAAAGGAGAGATAAGCAAAGTGTTAGCCTCACTCTCACATTAAAAATAATAATAATTCCAAAATATTAAATTAGTTAAATAATGAAAGTTGAATTTATTTCCTAACTTTCTAGATTGGGTTTGTTCCTCAAAGTTAGGAGTCAATTTAGGTTGGTTGAGAGATTCTCTCCAACTAGTTAGGCGCCTAGATTAGTGTATGGTTTAAAAATTTTCTCAACCAAAGTGTCCAAGATAGATGCACTATCTTGAGACAAATATCCTCTTGTATTTATATTTGTATTATACACATTATTTTAATAGCCAGAATGATGAGAGGAATGTATTAAGACTCTCAGGCATTTTCCGCCATTTTTGTGCCATTGATATTTTAGGTGTGTTTATTTTAATCCTTTATTATGGTATCATAGCTAAGTTTCTTTGGGTTAACTCCCTTAAGGGAGGGCCTACTACCTATGAGAGATTGAGGGCGGACAACAGTTGTGTGTATCAATACACGCTAGTGCAAAGTCATGTGTATAGGAAGAAACTGAGTTGATTATTGTAAGAAGCCACTCTGTAATGGAATGCCCAAGAGCATGAGATTGTGGAGACACGTCTTGTTGTTGCCTACGACGAGAACACAGTTATGTTTTTTGCCTACAAGTAGGAATTATTCCACAAAAATTATCTCATGCGGGTCGGCCGCATGGCAATTGTTTGGCTGTTGAAGCATCGCGTGAATTCAAATTCTTCCTACTGTAACAGAAGAGTGGAGTCATTGATTGTAAAAGGCAGCTCACCGAGTGGAGCCATCAAGTGTACCAATGCAAGAGAATGTTGAATGCTACACTTGAATTATATGAAAGATTAAATCATTAGAAGAGGTGTCCTGCAGAAGGACCGAGCATAGTGGAATCATTGTTGGAAGAGTTGTTATCACTGTATACGTTGCTCTATATTCAAAAGTGTGGAACCAACCTGCGTTTAAAAAAAGGGAACCAGCATTTGCGTGGAGTACTTGTGTCTTCAACGAGTTATTTTTATGGAGATGAACCCCGTCTTTGCCTAAAAAAGTACCAGCGTGGAGGAATGCGTAGAGGATGTCAGATCTAAAGATAAATTTTCAAGGTAGCAAATTAAAATGGAATTTCACGTGGCTTCAAATCATAAGTGGGTAAGATAAGTGTTAGTATATTTCTTCATTTTTTCTTTCACATCATGTGATTACTTAAAACATTATACTTCCAAGTAAATGAAAAGAAAATGTCACATAATGTGAAATGAACTGTTTAGTGGGAGATAGTGAAAAGTATACTTTAGAAGATTTCGAATGTGAATAAATTTAAGATTTGGAAAGCTTTTTCTAATGTGAGCACAACTTATTTTAATGGAGGGATAAGGTATGCTGTTTAATATGCACAACTTTTTTGGAGCGATCAGTTTCTTTTTGTAATATTTGGAGTGATAAGTGAATTTTAAGGGAAGGTAATTGTTGCAGTGTTTTGAGAGTGAAGGAGCAGAAATTGAAATTAAATTTCAAAAGTCATTAAAGTGAACTTCTTGTTTGAAAAAGGGTCTAAACAAGCAAAATATTGTAATTGAAAAGTTGCTCTTGGGTGTAAGAGTTGGTTGTAACTTTTATAATAAAA
>APFE031060961.1:0-57431 GCA_000404065.3 Pinus taeda | reverse complement strand
TGAGTTCTAGTATTCAATTATTCAAGTGAGAATGAATCAAAGCAAACAAGTTTAACCAAGCAAGTTAGAGAGATCAAGAAAATACAAAAGAAAGCGAGTGTGATAAAATAAATCAAGCGAGTGTGAAATCGATTCAAGTATTCACAAAGTTGAAGTGGGCGTGAAGTTGATTGAATCATTCACAAAGTTCAAGCGAGTGTGTTACAGATCCATTTGGGCACATCAAATCCCAACATTTAGATCAATGTTTTAGGGCTCATCAAACCCTAAATTCAGTTGTTTCATGCCCTAAACAAGTTAACCCTTTGAGTGCCTCCGTCCCAGTCAGTTTCGTGACTTCAAGACATCCAAAAATTTCCTCTAAAGGGACTACCGCAGGTAAGCCCTTATGAAGGTGCGCTACAGAGCAGTTGACTCCATTGCTAGGGTGCTCTGCAGAGCACTTAGGCTTCCTTTCACATCCACTGGGCGAGAATGAGGGAAATTCACGTAGGGTTTGGGGAATATTCTTATCTTTTAGAGTCATCTAGAAGTTTCCCTATCTTATCAACTCCTATGAGCTCGAAAATGGATGAGAAATGAGTTAAGGAGCATCCTATCCTCTCATCCCTTCCTCCATGGAACTAATTCTAAGTATCGAAGGCCATTCAATGTCACCATTAACAACAAAACCTCCTTCATCTTCCTATAAATTGACCACTCATCTAAGTGATCAGGAGCTGGACTATGTGAATTGTAAGGAGATAATGCTGCTATGAGATTTGGCTTTGAAGCAATTGTTGTGATGCTACAAGTTTGTCATGTTTTTGATGTGATGTGGATGGGATCCAAGTTGGAGGAATGCCTTTGAATCAAACACTGATGGTTGTAATTCCTTCTTCTATCTAATAAAGTGTTTGAACCTTTTTCCATATGTTGTGTTCCTTCATAATGCTTATATGTATGAATTTCTTCTAATTCCTTTCATTTATATTCAATGGATCATATGATTTGATTGGTTTTTTGTCTTCTGATATGTTTACAAAGTACTTCTCAAGTGGATTAAGTATGGGAAGGAGTGACGAAATCGATAAAAGGGAGATGAGAGGAAAGCGGAACTACAAGTAGGCCTTCTATCTCCTCATCTTATCTATTGTTTATAGAAAAGGTCTAAAACACTTGAAACTGTTGTTCTAGGCATAACTACTTGTCTAATGAATTAGTGTTTATCCATGGATGCTAGATTATCCAAAACAAATTGGCAACTCTATTGGGGAAGAATACTCTTTCCTAGTATCTTATCCACCTCCTAAGACATCCTTGTAGACTTTAGTTGTGTTCATAGATTGTAGTTCAAATGTTTACATTGAAAAATTGTTCAAAACTATGTCAAGTTGCTATTTGAAATGGCTTACTGTCACTAGCGAAGGCTTGTGAGGGACACAGTGCACTGTAGAGCATCCCTGGCTTAGGGACAGTTCTCTGAAGCGCATTGTCTGCCACTCTCGGCTGCGCTGATCTTCCTAGGATCATTTTCCCACCTTTGGAAAGAGTTTTTGCCAAGTTTTCTCTGTTTGATTGTTTGTTGATTGATCAATGAATGATATATCTCATAAAATGAGTTGTTATCTCCTGGTCTACCCTGACTTTGATTGGATTGATTAATGTTTCTTCATGTTTTCTTTGTCATTATCGATCAACAGTCAAAGTTAGGATATAATTGATTAGTCTTCATTCGAAAGAAAGTGTCATAAAGTCTTCTCTTCCTTCGAATTTGAACTGTCGTAAAAGTCTTCGTTCATATGAAAGATTGATTGATTGTATGTGCACATTTCTTTTTTGTTCATATTCACATTAAGGGAATCGAAAAGAAATACATGCATCTTTCATTGAAAATTTTGTGTGTGTTGATAGCAATAGTGTAGGAAAATTGCATTTAGATTGTGCTCTTTGCTCTTTGATCAAAAGAAATCTGATTGCTCTATCCCTAAATAGCTAGGGTTTTCATCGTTAAATTGAATGGAAAGAATGTTTATCATGATAGTTGCATTCCTAGGAATTTCATAATACACCACGTGGTGAATTTGAAAGGAAAATTCTGAAGTAAGATAATTTACTTAATGGAGCATTCTCATTAACGAGAACATTTAGTGGTTCTAGGCTAGAGACGTGTTCCAACGTCGTAAAACAAAGTAGTTGTCACTAACTTGTCTTCAATACATCTCGAGTGTGATATCTCATTCCACGTACGTGAGTATATCGTAGCTCGTTCACGTACCTTTGGGCATATAGGTTGTTGTTACAATACGTAAAATATATGGGAATGCTCTCACTGTGCGGTTTTGCATTAGACAACACTTATATAGACTGGGCCTCCACGTACCTTCGGGTATATATGGGAGGAAAACTCTAGGTTTCTATCCATCCTTAAGTAACCGAGTCAACCGCCTTGTAAATTGTGATACACCGAACACAACATTCGGGGAGATTCCCTACCCGTACTTCTTGGTTTACCAGGAGCTATTCTGCAGTTCATAATTGCTTGGTAAACCCTTTGCCTAGTATACCCCTTTTTGTTTATTTCTTTTTTGATAATAAAATTAATCAGTAATCATGGAGGAACATCAACCATTACCCCGTCGTTCACAGAGAATAGCGAGCAAAACGGCTTTGCCTCCCGAAGCAACACCTATTCGGACAAAGCGGTCTCACTTAATTGAGTCTAATACATCAAGAACTCCTAGTTCTTCATTTGAATTACTTGAATCATCTATTTTGGTAAGTATTGAGACTTCAGTTACTCCAACTATTTATGGTACATATGTTCCTAAAGAAGAAGTTTCACAATTACATGAGGACATTAGCACTAATCCTAGTGAAATAGTAATCGAATTTTTTCAACAACAAGTTGATCCTCAACTTGAAGTTGCTCAACAAGAAAGTACTTCTAAATTTGAATCAGTTCAACCAGAAGTTAATCCAGAACCTATCCAAGTTCAAACAAAGATTACATCTGAACCTAAAGTTGTTCAGGAACCTATTATTGAAATTGTTATTCATTTACCTAAACATCTGGACTTCGAAATTGAACATTCAGAAGTTGTTACTTTACCAGAAGAAAATAAACTGGTTACCCCTCAGACATCAGTAACTACTGAAACTTCAACTTTATCAACACCAGAAATATTTTACGGACCTGATGGTGAAGTTCTTCCACCAGGTCTAATTGTTAGAGGAAGAATTGGAAGAAGATTCTACACTAGGAACCCCTTTCCATTTTGGAGTTGGGATCTATATTTATCCTCATTTTACTGCTCTGTTTGATCCTGCTTATTTTCAAGTAAATGTTGAATATTTAGGACAACTTTTGGGTCAGTTAACTATGGCTGAACAACCGTCAACATCTCAGACTGTATCATCTGATGCAGTTGCAGTGGAATCTTCTATTGCAACCTCCTCGATGTTTTCTACCACACTTGATTCACACCTTTATGGTGAACCATCTATCCCGTTTGGTTACTAATATTTATCTGGAACCCACTTAGGGGTTGCTTCTAGACCATGGTCATCACCCATGTCCTCAACCGGAATTTTAGTTGGTTATTCTCTAACAGGAACTCAACAGTTTGATCCTGCATATCAATATCAAGCTGCGCAATCTGGCCAACAAAGACTTATGTATCCATTAAATACTGGATTTCCACCACATGGAGAACATTATGCTTATTCACTATATCCTCCTTATTCCAGAGGACTATCATATGGTAATATCCCACAATATTCAAGTCAATTTGGAATTAGAGTTTGTTAATGGAAACCAACAATGCCAGTTCAACCCAGGCTTGTGTATCCAACACAACCAATGCAAACTGTCATCTATTCCTACTACACCTGTTGTTAATATTGTACCACGGTCACAAGTTCAAATTGTTGTATCTCAACTGGTACAAACTAATCCTTATACCTTGCAACCCTAGGTTTCAGGTCAAGATCCCTAGGTTTCGGGTCAAGTTCAAATCCCTCAAGTTGCTATACAACAACCACCTGTTTCCAAGGTTTAACAGTAACCTCAGGTTAGCATACCCTTGTCTGGACTAGCCCAAGATTACACTGGTATAGTTTATTCACAACCTGGCCAACCTTTGATTGTTGGGCAACAACAACTGTTAAATCAACAACAGTTTTATCAACAACAACAGTAGTTGATTCAACAACCGTGGTAGCCTCAATTTCAACAACCCCAATTCCAACAAATTCAACCCCAATTTGGACTTGCTCAATAGGCTTAACCTGGGTTTGGTCACTATCAAGCTTATCAAGGTCCTCGTTAACAAGGCTTTGCAGGTTACGGACAACCTCACATTCAACTTAGTTATCAACAACCATCTTATGCTAGTTTTGTTCAACAACAACCATACCAAGGTTGCCAAATGCAAATGCCCTATGTCGGTATTTAAAGACCTATTTCTCAGGCAATTCCATCATATCTTGGGTATGCTCAACCTAACTTGAATCAACAGTTGCTGTTTGTAGCAACTTTAGAACTACCAGATTTAAATCGGCTCACTAATGATCCAGTATTATATGCACCTTGGTGGCCGATAATTCTGCATAAGTTACCATCTGAGATTCCAAAATCTAACAGAAATCCTGGAGAAGACCCATCAAATCATGTCATGACCTTTCATTTGTGGTGTTCATCAAACTTCTTAAATGATGATTTGGTTAGACTTTATCTTTTCCAAAGAACACTTACTGGTCCAGCTGCTAAATGGTACCTTGAGTTACCAAGAGTTTCTTTCGATAATTTCACCACTTTAGCCACTACTGTTTTGACCCACTTCCAGTTACCCATCAAATACGGAACTGGAACGGAACTCCTAACCAACTTTAAACATATTACTGCTACCCATATATCATATCATATTCATGAGTGGTGGCGTTGTAGTCAAATGATTAAGACATATGTTCTCGATCAGCTGTTAGCTGAGCGATTCATAAAATCTTTGCTGCCATCAATCACCAAGGATGTGGCAAAAGGTGGAGTTGTCGCAAAAAATCAAGTAATTTCTCATGCCCAATATTTGGATTTGATTTACACACAATCTGGAAAGCTTTATGATAAAATTCCTAATGCACCCCAACCAGCTTTCACTATTCCTCCTCCTCCACAATCGAGTAAGGACTCTCATGTCAGTGACGATGTGATTGGTTCTTCGAGCACGCAAACGACAAGAATACCATCTGTTCAAAACCTTGCCATTAACAATCAAACTACCAATGCATCAGAAAATACTCTTTCCTCTGAGATTAATCCAAAGCAACTAGGGAGCAAGAAAAAGGGGAAAAACAAAAAGAAACAAGAAAATTCCCCTCTAGAGAAATCTTTTGATTCCTCTACTTCAGCAAGGAAACCCTGTTATCCATGTCTAATCTGTAATGACGAGCATTTTACAAGAGAGTGTCAGCACCACTCTGAGGTGTCTAAACTTTTAAAGACTTCAAACACATCGACAGTGTTGACTGATCCGTTTCCAACCCCGGAGACACATTTGGTTGCAACAAACCATTATTCCACATCCCAAGTACTCATGTTATTCATCAAAAAGCCACAAAACGAAGTTTTGGTGTCAACGAGAAACAAAGATTATGGAAATCCATCATCATTGTCGAATAATCAAGCCACTTATCAACTTAATCCTTTGACCCTAACTTCATCAGAAAATGTTCCACCCATTGTACCTGAATTGACAATACAACCACCAAAGGGAGTTGTGCATAAATTTACATTTAACCCTCGAGCTCGAGTAGTTAAAAATTATAACATAGTGGAATATCTTGCTCAATCACCTTCTGCTATGTCAACACTCGAGGTGTTGCAAAATTGTCCCTCCTAGAAGTAGGCTTTACCTTCAGCAATAGGCGAAATAGATCCTACATATTCAAATCTTGTGGTTTTAACCATGCAGGATATACACCACAGTTATCGGCGCAATTCGCTTTCCTAATTAAAGTAAAATATCTCAATAAGAATGTTCACCGAACTATTATTGATGAGGGGGCATCTACTTGCATTATGCCCATGAGCTGTTGGAAAACATTTGGTTCACCACCATTGTCATGATCACAACCTACGTTGAAAGCTTTTGATGGAAGAACATGTACTCCATGTGAGATTTTGAGTAACCTGCAAATCAAACTAGGGGGAAAAAATTACTATTGAAGTTGAGTTAGTAGACGGACCCCTCGATTACAACATTTTACTAGGAAGGCCTTGGGTATATGTTATGGCTATTGTCATTTCCACGTACTTTCGTACTATTGCATTCCCTTTTAAGGGTGGAATCACAATCATTGATCAGCTAGCCTTCTTTGCCAATAGTTCACAGGCTACGGGAAGCATTCTGTTGGTACACGGACCCCCACTATAACTTCAAAGTGTTGGAGTAGGTCTCTTCAAAGATCCTTCCCTAATGGGTACTTTTACCCTACTGTCACCATTTGATTTGGAGGAAGTGGCAAGAGTAGAGACTTGCAACATGATTTCCTCCACCTCATCTAATTTAAGGAAGATTACCAACAAGGTTGAAGTTGATAGTAATATTGAGGTGATGTCGTTAAGCCCCATTGAATCATCATAGCAATCAACCTTTCGGGCTTGTAACACATATTTCATTAAATTTGGAATTAAATAGTGGATCTAGAATTTCAAAATAACCAAAAAGCTCAAATTTGTTGATGTCCTTGTAATAAAATATTTCCAATTTTAATGAAATATGTGTTTTGTGTGGCAAACCCAAATCCGCACTCAACAATTGTATGGGTAGATCGGTCATTAGAATATGGTACCTTTTCAGATCCTTTTTCACGTATACATTCTATGGATGAAGGAATCATCTAATCAATGATGATAGCAGAGGAAACTTGGAAAGATTATCATCATCGTTCCCATCTTCCAGATGACATTGAAGATTATTCAAATGAACTAAACCACCCATCAGTTGTTGATTTCCTATCAAATTTAGTTTTCATAGACACAATCGAATCTGAGCAAAACCTGTCAAATATTGAAGAAATGATTTCTATTAATATTTTGACCAAGCCTTATATTGTAGAGAACATTCATGTCGGAAAATCTTGTTCTCCATGAGAACTCGATAATTACCATGCTCTCTTTCGTGAACTTAGAGATATCTTTGCATGTTCTTACAAGGAGATGTCAGGAATTGACTCTAGTTGAACACGAAATCAAAATGTACCCTGATGTCAAGCTAGTTAGATAACAACTTCGACCTGTTCATCCAAAGAAAGCCATTGCAATTAAAGTAGAGGTTAAAAACTCTTGCGGGTTAGTTTCATTTACCCTATTCCTCTTACTGATTGTGTTTCCAATATTGTTCCTGTCATGAAAAAACAAAGAACAATACGAGTGTGCGTCGATTATAGAGATGTAAATCAGGCATGTCCAAAGGACAATTATCCTACTCCTTTTATTGACCAAATTATTGATGAATGTGCCGGATGCAATATATTTTCATTCATGCACGGTTTTCCGGTTACAATCAAATCAATATATGCCCACAGGACCAATCAAAAACAACTTTTATTTGTCCATGGGGCACATTCTCCTATAGGAAACTCCCATTCGCATTGAATAATGTTGGGGCCACATTTCATAGGGCAATGAATTATGCCTTCCATGACATCAAGCACGTTATTCAACCTTACCTTGACGATTTACCTGCTCATTCACAAAAGTGGAATGATCACCTACAACACTTGAGAGGAGCAATATTTTTACGGTGCCAACACTACAAGATTCGACTCAATCCACACAAATGTGTGTTTTGCATTGGTTCTGGTCACTTGCTTGGATTTGTAGGGTCTTGAGAAGGGATTTGACTGGATCTGTTAAAGGTTCAAGAAATTCTAGATTTGCCTCCACCTTCAAATCTTTTACAGCTACAGAGACTCCAAGGGAAAGCCAACTTTTTGACTGAAAAAGCAGATTACCACATGCACCACTGCATCCAGTCGTTGTTGTTGGCACATTCACCAAATGGAGCATTGACTTTATGACATGTAACCACACCTCGACCGGGGGGCATGGGTATATTATAGTCGTTGTTGACTATTTTATCAAATGCGTTGAGGCGATGCCAACATTGAATGGTCGCACTTTTCTTTTCTAACCATGTGGTTGCCCGGTTTGGTGTACCACAAGCCATAGTTATAGATCATGGGTCACATTTTCGCAATCACATGATGACTGAGTTGACTGCTAAGTTAGGACTATCACATGATAGTTCTACCCCGTATTACCTGCAAGCGAATGGACAAGTTGAGGCCATCAACAAGGTCCTAAAGCATGTGTTGCAAAGAATGATAGGGGTTCATAAAAGAAACTGACACTTAATCTTGTACTTTGCCTTGTGGGCATATCGAACCTCGGTGAGAAATGCAACTGGATTTACACCCTTTCAATTGGTGTATGGTTTGGAAGCAATCTTACTGATACAATGTGAAATTTCATTGCTCAAACTCGCGATTGACCTGCTACTCGTCACTTCTGAAGAAGAAGCGCGTTTCTTGTAATTAATCCATCTGGATGAAACCCGTCGTGATGCCGCATTGGATAATGAAGTGCATAAGAAAAGTATTAAGGCGCAATATGATAGGAATGGCAAGCCTCATATCTTCTCAGAAGGAGCCCTGGTCTTGCTTTACAATCAGGAAGTTGATAAACTTGGAGTAGGGAAATTCGAACCGATGTGGATGGGTCCTTATGTTTTCAAGCGTATTCTGGCAAAAGGAGCCTACGAGTTAGTAGATTATGATGGGATTCCATTGTCGCAGCCCCGAAATTGGCTGTACCTCAAACGTTACTATGCTTGATTAATTGTAGTAAAACTCACTGTACATATGCTTTCATTGCATGTGTGTGTGTGTGTCTTTTAGAGATTTTTATGTAGTTAGTAATCAGCTTTGCATTTTTTCCAGATGTCAGAGTCTTCAGAACCTTTTGTTGGTTACGTTGATGGCGTTAGTCATAGTACACAGAATTTGTCTTCTGCAACATGGGCCATTTTCGCTCCAAGTGGCGAGTTAGTGAGTTTTCAATGCATTTGTATCAGTTTATCGACAAACAATATCATTGAGCATAGCGCGTTGATTGAACTACTCTCTGATGCCATTTCACTTGGCATTCACCAAATCATCGTTAGGCTAGAATCGCAACTCGTTGTACGACAACTAACAAACATTTATACTGTCTGAAATCCAACAATTTTTCGTATGTTCCTTAGAGTTCGTTTTTTGGAAAGACGTTTTGAACACATTCAATATCAACACATTTCCAGAAATCTTAACACATTAACTGATTCTCTAGCAAATTATGTGTTAAATAGACATTTGTGACATATGTCAAAGTAATATTTTCAATTCACATCATCAGTTGAATAGGATTGCATATAACCATAAAAAAATCTGAAAGTAAAATAGATAGGTGTTTTAAAAAAATTTTACAAAATTTGTGCCCAAGACACATTTAGTCATTTGATCCAAAAACTCAAAAATGCATAAAAATATCATAAGTAGATCTAGTGGTGCTCATGGTAACAAGTCGTAGCCCATGCTATACGCACAAAAGCCTAGCCCAATGATTAGGAACACCAATAGTGTGGTGTTGCAACCTCATAGGTAACTCCTTGATCCGGATATCTGGAATGCCAAGGGTTAATACCTCTATGTGATCCTACAACTCTGCTAAGGTCTTGGCCAAATCCAAGTCCTAGAGAACTGCTCTCCCGATGTTTCTCTACGTTGGCCCACCTGCAACCTGTTGGCGTACCGCAGGTCGAATAGTACCCAAATCTATATGGATAAAAGTGATTTTAGTTTAGTCTTAGAAACATTAAAAAACACAAAAAACATGTAGAAACTTGAAAAATCAAAAAACACTTTGGTCAAACAACTTACCCATAGCACCCCATTGTGCTCCAACTGGTAGAATCAAATATGGATCTCCACGATAATCCATCCTTGAGTATCGATGCTTCTCGATAGTGACATGTTGCCGCTCAAGCCAGCTGAAAAATGCAAGGGATAAATGATTGTTGACTGAACAACATGTCGAGCAATCAATTCAAACAACCTTTGCATACATGGATCTCTAGGACCAGCCACACCCAATGATACATGATGTGGTTGCATCAATGGGATTTTCTCTGAGGCAAAAGAAATCAAGATCGAACCATAATAGAAATTATTCATCTTTCCAATTTTTACCTTAGTCAGTTGTTCTTTCAGCAGTGAAAGTACAACCTCTCTCTAGTTGAAAACTTTTGGCTCTAGACACTCCAGTGCATACTGCATATAAGATCTGTTTGCCAGATGTAGTGTCACACTGCCAACGAATTTTGCGATCGTGAAGAGGATCGTTCTTAAAGGCAAATCACTTACATCCTGGATATTTATTTTCCTATCCTTGCTAGGCTGTGTACCTAGCCAACAAAACTGTTTGATACAGTCTCTCACCAATTCACCTCAATGGGGAAATCTAGAAAGTGAGATGGGGGCACCTCACCTCGACAGTCCGGTAAGAAAGTAAATATCCTCAGTAATAATAGGGAACATCTTGCCCCTAATGTGAAATCTCTGATTTGTCGGATCCCGTGCACGAACTAGGAACTGAAATAGTTCTATTTGTTGCCTCATTCTAGACAACTTAAAGTATTTGAGTAACCCGCAATTCCTGAGGGCCTCAACTATACCTGGGTTATTTAGGGCAACCATGTCTTGTTCTTCATGCTCTCTTTCTTGCCATGTAACCGATATTTTGATACAATGAAAGCCTGAAACACAATCATAAGCTAAATTAGGATCCTTTCCATGCAAAAAACAGGGCAAATTTTAGAGAAAACAACTAAAACAAACTTGAGAAATGTGCTCAATGAAACCTAGACACAAAGACAATGTGCTACAGAGCATGCAACCTTCTATCTAGGTGCTCTTTAGTGCAATTTTTGATGTGAAAGCCTGAGCTGATCCCAGGGAAAAAAATGAAATCCAGGGGCCCCAAAAAACCCTAAAACCTGCATTAAATGATAAAATAATGACTTGAATATAAAGTAGAGAGGTTTAGCTCCTACCTAGTCCATACGGCTTGAGAAATGGTCCGCGGAATCTTTCCCAATCAGCTGGTGAAGTTTGAGGTAAAAGCTGAGCTCAGAGCACAAAACTGGATGGTAAGTTCCAAATGGTAAAAATGATATGGTAAAAACTTGTTTTATGTTTATTTCATGTTAATTAATCGACTAAACATTAGTATTTGCCTATTTTTGCTTATGAAACAGATATTTTTAATCCATTTGGTGATGTTTTGAGCAGGTTTTACAATTGATTTGCAGAATTCAACGTGCTTGATTGTAAGTTGTACTTTTGACCACAAAGCACACTTTTATCTCTTTTTCAAGCTTTGTTAAAAACGAAAAAGAAACCCCCTTGGAGCCTTCTTTAGCTCTTTTCACACTCTCTAAATATGAAAAGATTTCCAACCACTTGTCCTTTCCAGCTCATTAACACATTGGAAACGATATCTCTCTTGTATTATTTTACGCTTTTTCAGACTTGAGAGATTAATTTACGAAAAAGAATTTATGGAGTTTTCTTTTTGTCCCTTTTCAAACTCTCTAACGGATTCAAGTTTAGCGGTTAGGTGAGGTCCAACCCTCCCCATCTGAAAGAAAATACATAATTGAAAACAGTTAAGAGTTACAGTGTATCTAACAGTGGCTCCAGAAACCCATAACCCTAAAGGTTCGGTATATTCCATGTGACCAGGCTACGATAATGGTGGAGGTCAGATAACCTGACGGATAATACGATGGTAACCACGACATGTGATCCTGCCTAAACCGCCAGCAGTTTCAGGTTATGGTTAGCCTAATCCGCGTGTTTAGCATTAATCCTCCCGTTAAACGCGACTTAATATTTAATTAAACTTTGACTTAAACATGCGGAATTTTAGTGGACTCTGACAATTTTGGCACCATCCCCAAATTTAGCGGCCCTAACTAGAGTTTTCCAGATTTGGAGGAGCTTTTCAAGGGAAAATTTGTGAGAGGCATAAATGGAGCAATTTTCGATCAAATTGAGCTCAAGAAAAGGTGTTCCTAGCTAATTATGAGATTTTGAGCACATTGGTGCAAATATGAGGAGAAGTAGAGCTTTGGAAACAACATTTTCTCCATATTGAGATAATATAAAGGCCCAAGCCATGGAAGTTGGACCAAGGAGATGTAGCCCAGGAAGGGCGAACTCCTTCATCAAAACACTGTGTTAAAGTGTCTCTTTGATGGTTCGCTGTACTATGAATGTCTGTTGTTCAATACTTCTTTTTGAAGCTATTTTGTTCATGTCTATCATATAAAACTTGATTAATCTACTTGTTGCAATCACCAAACAACCTAAGGAAATGTATGCACATGAAGCAATGAAGAAGAACATGTTTATAAATCTGTAATTGAAATTAGCACTACAAACTAATACCCAATAATAGATTAGTTAAGGTATGTGAAACTTATCCAAAGACTTCAACTTTATCAAATTAACTTTAATTAAAGTGAAGTGCTTTCCTTTTTTTTAAATGAGTTTAATTTAATAAAAAATTAAATGTTTTTATGTTAATGATTCATATGAATCTTAATCATTTATCTCAAGTGAGGTGATAAATAATATCAACCATCAATCACTTTGGGGATTAGAGTTAATTGTTTTGGTTATAACTCGTGATTATAAAAGGCAAGGCTACGAGGAGTGATAAAGGTCTTTCAATCACAAGAACACATTCAAAAGGAGGAGAGTGCAAAGGAAACGAGAATGGAAGGAATCCTGGTAGCCATAAATTGAAGGAAAATGTGTCAGGAAACTATATATTAAGGGAACAAATAGCAAGCCATACAGGTCATATTTCCATATATCCACTTTTCATCATTAAAAGCTATATTATACATCAAAAGTTGCCGGTTATCCAATAGTTTCTAGAAGCTAGCACATGGCTACATGCCATACAATAGTCGCAAGAAACAAGAGAAGGGCACAAGAAGGTCACATCTAGACCATACAAGTTGTATAGACAATAGTAGAATGAATTTTCTTCAACGAAAAATTTACTAGGTTTTTATAGTAAATTGTAGTTTTCCTTAGTGGGAAATTTTCCCATTAGGGGAACCTTATAAGCTTTGGATAAATTTAGTGAAAATAAGATTTGAAGGAAAGAAAATTTATGTATGCATGTGTGGAATTGGTTTCATTTTCTTCTAATGTAATTTTTATTTTACTAATTAAAGTCCTAGTAGTGCATTTTGTACAAAAAGCTACAATTTAAATTAATCCACAACAAGGAAATTACTAAGAAGTATTTTGCCAATTTATAAGGGTTAAGAAATATAATAGTTGGTGAGTATCATGTGAAAAATGAATAATAGATAGTTATACACATATTCAAATGGACATATCTATTGTATGCATTACCTCTAAAATTAGTAGCTTTATGAAAGTCTCAACCATGGCATCAGTGGGGCAAGCACCCTTGGGGGGAAATGCATCAATGTCATCTTTGCCAAATTCTTTCTTGACTTTAGGCCAGATTCTTAAAACCAAGAAAGATGTCCGAATCTATGGAAATGAAACTTTGAAGTATATCATGTAACAAACAATACAACTCACTTCAAATAACACACATCTAAATATATGATTAGATAGAATAGTGCCAACTAATAAGATACCATAAGAATATTCAACCTGAAATAGGGAATGAATTAGGAGCTAGTTAATAAGTGCTATATCTACTAGCACAACCACATCAATAAATGTGGTTGATATACACATTGGCACAATATTTGTCACAATGCGACGTGGATGATGGTTGACCATGGGTGTCACATTGTGGCGTAGGATCATGACACAATCTTAGGGAATAATACACCCAAGGGATTAATATTAAAATCCAGAGGGAATAATATTAAAACCCAAGGGATTAATATTATAAACCCAAGCTATATAAACCCTAACATAAATATTATAAACCCTAAAATAAACATGGTTGGCCATCTGTTGTAGTGTTTTTGTAGCAATGTTGTACCAAAAGACACCTTAGCAGTAGGTTGTTCCTTGCAAAGAAAAATAAGCAGTTTTCTTTTTTTCAATGGACAAGCATGAAGAAACAAAGTATTGCAAATTATGAAGACAATACCTAATAAATTTAAACTAAAAGAAAGAGATGAACACATAAACAATGCTTAATGAAGCAAACAAGTCAACACAATAATGGAAAATGGCTCCCTTTATTGACTGTTGGTGGTAGGAAATGAATACAAATAGTAGAATGCTAAACACTTGAAGATAATTCTTTGAGCAATGGTGTTAAAAAATACTCAACAAGAATATTCTTTTCTTCACTCTCTTTACAAGATTCTCCTTTCCATCCAAGAAGTATCAAGACTCTCTCAATGGTGGAATCCTGTCTACTTGTGAGTAGGACAAGATGATTCCATTGAGGGTTGCATATCTTGAGGGTGGCTCGAATTCTGTTGTCCTTGACTGAGATCCTATCAGGTAATCGTCTTCCAAGTGTGGGAAGTGGTCCTAAATTGCTAAGATGTCTATTCCTTCCATCGTGTAACTATCAAAGAAAATACCACGCATAGCATGACTATCAAAGAAAAAGTCACACTTACATCAATTTTTTAAATAGCATATACTTTGGAACTTAGGAGAGATTAAATTTTTGATCTTTATAATGTCTTCAGCTAGAAAATATTTACTTGTGCATTCTGCGGGATGATCTTGGGTGTCTTTTGGATTGTACAAATATGTGTACAATTTTCTGGTGTTAATAGTTTCCCCATGATGTGTTATGTTACAAGAAAGAGTATAGCCAAAATACATCATGTTTTCTTTTCTGATTGAGAGCTGGATCAACTTATGGATAGAAAGAATAACTTGTATCGGAGGTGAGCAAATTAATAACCTTAACTGAGGATAAAAGATAACCATGCTCTAAAAAATTAAAAAAACAATGTTTATATGAGGCAATAATGTCCCATGCTCATTATGATGACTAGTGACATTTTATTACAATCAAACATGAAATATTCCTATCAAGTCAGTGTTGAAATGGCTGACATGCTGATAGCTGATGATGATAACTATTGATGCCTTCAAGGGAACTCCTGACACATAGACAGAGTCATGTTCCCTCATATATCGAGGAAATGTGAAGCCCCTCATATATTGAGGAAATGTGAAGCCCCTCATACATCGAGGAAGCGTGAAGCACTACTAGAGTGAGGTTCTTATGAATGCAATGGTATTTGACTATTGGCACCTCCTACGCATCAAATGTGAGCACTTTTGAATGAGGTGCTAGGTGATACGTGGATCTTTGACTAAGTGAGAGAACTATAATGATCATGAAGTGCGATACCACCCTGACATGAGAGCTAATGTTGGTGTCAAATTTTAGGGGGATCGATGATATCAATGGGAAATGATTGTGCCACCCGAGGATGTCCCTAAAAAGGGGCAGCACATCCAAGGTACTGCCTCAATCCTAGAATATGGGTGTTGAAGTATGTTCTGACTGACGTGAAGAGGGTGAATGAATGTGGATCATGTGTAAGCAGAAACCAAGGGCAACTAGGGACTACCGCTGAGCACAAGGCATGAAGATATGTGTGGGAACAATTTTCCTAAAAACAATTATATACTTTCCAAAAGAATGTAAAGTTGGTTTGGGATGTACATACATGGAGACGAGTTCCCCATGAAACCAATGACTTGCATGATGATGGAGGTAAAATGTATTTTCGGAGGGCAGGGACCCCATTGGTTGGTCTCGATGTTAGGTTGATGAGGCGGATGAAGTGATGTAAAAGAGCCTATTTTGTATGGAGGAATGATGGGCCCGTTATAGAATGTGGAAGAGTGTTCGCCTTTATCCGTCATAAATGAGTAAGGTGGTTGGGGAGTAGCATGGATTCGAAGTAAGTGAAGAAAAGGTGAGTGAGGCTAATTTTCAATATATCTAAGTGATATGGCTACCAGGATGGAATATATGGTCATGGATTCCTAATAAGATGTGGTGGTCTATAACATGAGGTAGTCCACGAGTGGGGAGGCTCTGTTGATCGGCATGGACATTTACCATGTGCAAGGGGAGGTGGTGGTAAACGTGGTCGAGATGATGGAAACTATGGGACATTTCGGAGAAATGATATTAGGATATTCATAGCTTGGTAGGAAGCCTATCATGTTGAGTGATGAATGATATATTCCCTGTCGACGACCACTTGGGTGTTAATTCTAGCAAGAGGTTGCTGACGTACCCGTGACTTCAATGAACAATACCCTATGTGAAAAAAACGTTTGTAAGCTCTAAAATTATATACTTCGACTCCATATACTAATTGGAAAGGTGTGAAACCTATGGATGCTTTGACCATTGTGCGATACACTCACAGGGCTAAAAACACCATGTGGTGCCAGTTTGTTTTGTGGATTTTCACCATACGCTGCAACATCATTTTGAGGACTTTGTTGACAACTTCTACTGAGGGTAGTATGGGGAAGGGAACTTGTGAGAGAAACTACAGTGTTGGGATAAATCCTAAAATATTCCATTTTCGAAAAAAATTTCGTTATCGGATACCAACTCCTTGGGAACACTGAATCGTGTTATGACATGGTTAAAGAAAATCGTGCAACAATTTCTACAATGTTATTGTATGTAGGCATGGCCTCTCTCCATTTGGTGAAATAGTCTATGACAACCACAACGTACTTGTGGTTACCGAATGATGGGGGGTTGCAAGTCATAAATTATATAACCCATTTGCAGAAGGGGTTGATGATGTTGACCAGGTGCTGGGGATCTAGTGGGGATTGTGCCTTATGGACATATATTTGGAACCACTCACATCTCTTGATTTCCTGAATATAATCAATGAAAAGGGTGGGCTAGAAATACCCAACAAGAAGGAATTTTTGAGCAGTGGACATCCCGGAGAGGTGGCCACCAGAAGCCCCACTTTGGTAATCATTTTGAGCAAGGCATCTGTGAAGAATGATGTCAACACCCCTTCGATAGAGGACATCTGCTAGAAGAAGGTGTCGAGGAGCCTGTTGGGATATGTGCCTTCGGTCATCATTAGTAAGCCGAGGTTTGAACTTTTGAGTTTGTAAAGGATGTCATTGTACTAGGGGTCATTCGTTGATACTAAGAACATATGTTTGTCAGGGATTGCATCATTAATGGGGCATCCTTGAGTATCTATTGGGAGATCAATGATGAACTCGATGAGGATAAGGGCCTTATTTCTCCTAGGGGAGGCAAACTAAAGATAAAATTATTGCATAATAATGACCCATCAAGTATATTTGTGGTTCATCATATGACGAGTTAGCAAGTAACACATAGGGTTGACATTTTCTATTATGGTGGTGGTCCATAAGATTATGTAATGTTGAAGCTTTTGTACTGAGTGGACGAGGGCTAAGGTTGTTTTTGCGGTTAGCTCTTATTTCAATGTAGGCCCGAAGAGATTCTTGTTAATGTAATAGATTACATGCTCTCTATTATTAGGTCCTTCTTGGACTAGCACCCCAGCAATGGCTACTTCAGATGTTGAGAGGTAAAGGGTATAGTCCTTGTTATGGTTAGGAGGGCTAATCAAAGGTGCCTAACACAATGTGTATTTTAGGACTTCAAATGAGTCTTGTGCTTCCTGGTCCTAGTGGAAAGGGATATCATGATGAAGCATGCATAAGAAGCCTTATGCACAGGTGGCATAATTGGGAATCAAGCGGTGTAAGAAGTTGACCTTACGCTTCAAGATTTGGAGCTGCTTTAAAGTTTTTGGAAGTGATTTCCTTAATGGCTTGGACTTTGAGAAAATGTAAGATATTTTATAATGATCAATGTGGCAAATCTAAATTTGATTATACGCAGAGAACCCGTCCATGAAGGTTAGGGCCTCATGTCCTGCACAAGATTCAATAACTTGATTGATGAAAGGCATAGGGTAATTGTCTTTAGGACATGATTTTTACAAATATCAAATATCAATACAAACTCATATGGTGCCCTACTTTTTCATGATCACTTATGCCTTAGAGGGGTGAAATTGACGTTGTTTCTACCTAGCGAGATGGGCATCAGGCCTTGTGTAAATGTGATGTTCCATAATGCTGGTACTAATGCCTAACATTTCAGAGTAAGCCCATGCAAAGATATCCCTATATATTTGGAATAGGGTAGTGTATGAGCCCACTTCATTCTGGGAGCAAGCTGCCCCAAGTGAGATCTCTTCAACTATGCCAAGTTTATTTGAAATGTTGGCCTTAATTGTAGGTGAAATATTTTCCCTGTTCCCTTCCCCAAAAGCATCTGGTATCAAGATGGGATTCTTAAACCAATCTACCTGTCCTAGACGCAGGAAGTTTTTTTATTCTACAATAAAAATATCAAGGCTAGGTGCTTTAGTAGGTACAAATGCTTTTTCAAGTAGAACGTACAAGCAATGGTGCATGGCATAGCATGGAATTTCAGTTTCTGTCATTGCTTCCAGAATATCTTCGCCTAAATGAAAAATATTATCTAGTGTTGAATTAGGCTTTGTCGGGCCTTGAGGTTAGGGTTCAAACCTAGTTGTGTTGGTAGACATGAAAGACTAAGATTCGCGTGTGAGTTTATCTTGGTTTGAGAGATGGATTTGTGGGATGTGGAATAATAAGCAAAATACGTCTCTTATTCGGCCCAACTCCCAGCATTGATTTATCATGTGGTTGGGTCTGTCGCATAGCGCACATGTGAGGGGTGATCTTTTTGTCCTAGTGGCCTAAGATCGTTTGGTCTTCTTTCCTGATCTAGACCGATGATGGTGAGAGAAGTTCAGGGTCTGTCAGAACTATTGGTGACCTTTGTTTCTCAAACACATATAAGATAGAGCTAGATGCTTCATCCCTTGTGGTGTGGTGTGATCCGATGGTTCGATATATGATCCGACTAAAGTAGAATTCTCGATGATGAATTGCCACATGAATCCCAACATAAAGTGGAATAAGGGAAGACAGGGGTAGTGTCACACGTGATGATTTCCTACACAAATTTGTCAAGTGTGACGTTTGTGCCTCGGTCTGTTGCTTTGGGCAACGCAGGTAACTAGATGCAATCAATTGAATTCCCATAATTCGAGACATTGGTTTATTAAATGATCCGGTTCGTTGCATAAAGTGAACGTGGAGGTATGTTGGGGTCTCATTGATCCTGGTTGCCTCTAAACATGGTGAGAGTTTGAGGGACTAGAAGAGGGATAGGAGAAAGAAGCTTCTTCCCTCATGAAATAATTTTTTTTTAGACCCATCCTTCACTAGTAGTAATGGGGTATTGGTTTGGGTGACTGCACCTAATTGAGGGATTTCGGGGACATGATGAGTGTAATGCCCATATTTCATGCATATGGTGCTTTCATTGTTGGTGCGCAATGCATTATAACGAGCGGGTGTGCTCTTTTCTCCAGCAATGGGAGGAGGGTTCACTGGTGCATTTGGGGTATGTAGAAGAGCTTTGAACTCTTCTAACTTAGGGCACATATTGGTGGAGTGCCCAACTACTTCACACAAATCACAGGGTGGAGGAAACCTAGAGGAGGGAGCCTTTGACACTTTTTCCTTCTTGCCTTTTTCTTATCCCTTTCTCTAGCACCGGTTGGTGTCGGTGCAAGTGCTGCTTATTGTGGGGTCTTATCCTAAGGAGGAATAATAGTCACACCTATTGCAGTGATACTTAAGCTTGCTGACATGGCCTTGGGGGCCAAATACAATATAGATATCGTTAAAGCCATATTGGGCAATGAGAGTGTTGCAATGATTTGGTGCGAGACAAAACTAGGTAGGGGGAATAAGAAGGGTGTTTGGGTGATAGCATATGGTAAGAAAGCATGATCAGGAACAACATTAATGTGGTTAAGGAGCAATACTTGAGAGGGAAATTAAGGAGGGAGTGTAGTGGGTGACTAAGGAGAAATACTTGAGCTTTGAAACCTTCATTGGAAAGAAGGTATATAGTTTTGTTTCTATACCATCAAACATGTGATGAGATAACGATGGTGATCAAATGGAGGAGAATGGCTACTCGATCCAGCCTACATTCCAAATGTCAACTACTAGAGACTTTACTCGGTTTGTGGCATGGATGAATTTAGTGATTCTGTTAATTAACAACTGAGGGTCCACTTCAATAAATAATTTTGGAAATGATTCATAACTTGTTTCTAAGGATTTGATTTCCACTACATTATTAAATTTGAGGCCCATATGGCTAGAGAATATGAACATTATCTTTCCTTTATTATCCTGAAAGACTCCCATAGAGCCATATTTTCCTAGGTTTCCTTTGGATTTCCCATGTAATTTCAATGTAAGGAAGTGATAAGGAGGTGTATGCCAAATTTTTGAACTTAAGGAAGATCTAGAGGATAAGAGTGAAAAGAGGATGAAGATCCCAAACTCAAATTCCATTCTTTAAGGGTTGTGATTTCATCATTGGTGGCTTACAAACCTTAAGTTTACCATTTTGTGAGGAAATCAATTATGAAATTATGTCTATAATTATATCCCAAATAATATCTCGAGGGAGGGAACGATTTTGGAAAACTCAATGATTTTTTTCTTTCCAAAGAGACCAAAGAAGGAATTCAAGGACTAAAGTCTAGATTCCATTGAGGATGGGATTATAAAATATTTGGATTCTCCAAATATTAATGGTGAGGGGAATTTTGGTTGGGTGATGACTTCTATGGTGTATGCAAGCTTCCATGGTGTTCCAAATGGTGACTACATAATAACAACCATTAAAAATATGTTTAGAGTCGTACTTGGAAGATTTGTACAAATGTCAGAGGAAGAGCCCTACAAAATCCATTTTGAAAAGATTGTCCTAGGTTAATGTTTTCTTTTGCACTAGAAGCCACATGAAAAGTAGATTTTTGGCCACATATTTTGGCTTCAGATCACTTTCCGGATTGTTGCTTATGTGTTCTCTTAGAATGCTACTTGCAAGTAATAGGTTTTCTTGATTGTAAATGTTTTTATTGTTCTATATCCCAATTTAATCTTGTCTAATTGATTATATATAGAGATAAGGCATGAATAAATGTATTTCCAATTAGATGACCATCCTCCTTTTTTCAGGCTGAGGCTACCACTCCTCCTATGGAAGCGATATTCACCAAAGGGTCTGAATGTTGATATCTACCCAATAATTGGCTACTTGGTGATTGTTGTTGTTGTTGTTGTTGTTGTTGTTGTGTGTGTGTGTCTCCTTCCTCTGCTTGTTGATCATTGTGTTTCTGTGTTTCCCTTCGGGATTGGGATTCTCCGGGCACTTGTATAGAAGAATCTTCATCAAGTCTCCTCTCTAGATCAATCAATACATTATCGACCACAACTTCAGTGCTATCTCTATCTATTAAAGTGTTCTCCACCCATTCTAGTTGATTTGCATATTGTTCCATCTCAAGAATTTTGTGGTGGATGTATTGAGACAATTTGTTCTTTTGTCTTCTATTCCAAATGAAATCAAAAGGGTCATATCTCCATATGAAGCTCTGTTTTAGTCTGAGCCTTTGAAGGATTTATTATGCTACTCTTCCAGCTTCCCTACTGTTGCATATAAAGGGGCCAAGCTAGTCTTTTATTCTGAGTTGAGCTTTCTTCTTGGCCTTTACAAAATGTACCTCATCTGAATTAATCATCTGCCTGTAGTACTCCAAAGAAAACAATATAATGGGGAGGTATCTTGGTAATTTGTAGGGTGCTAACTCACAACCATATATTCTGATTTCAATGTGATTTTTGTATAAGTACCAATCTCCCAGTTTGTATTGTTTGGACAACTGTAAGACCCTCCTGATATCTGCACTGATCTTGGGAGGAGGACTTCCTAACAACATGGTTGCCACTGGGTGCACAGAACGATCTATGAAATTTGTATAAGTGTATGGAGAGTCATGCTGGTGGATTAATGGGGTCCAAAAGATTACTGATCTTGGGTTGCCTCTAGTATCAAGCTTTTGAAGTGTGAATGGGAATTGGTCAGCTTGATAGTAGAGGAAAAGATGATATAAAACTAATGAGTACTTGAATACTCTTTCATTGTCCATCCTCATGAATTGATCATGCATTTTATCTTCAATTAATTTGGAATAGTCAACATAATGGCAGGGGGCTGTCTAGGAGTATAAATGGACACGAAGGCTATAATGATCTCATCAACAAACTCACTGATAGTCTGGCCTAAAACACTAGATCATGGATATAATGTCTCGGCCAAGCTCAGAGAAGATAGTCCACATGTATGGAGGAGGGTTCTTTGGAATGTATTTCTCCTCCCTAATGAAGGTCTGGAATAACTAAGCAAGTTTGATGGAGGTGACTATAGGGAACCTATCAAGCAGGTCTCCAATAGAGATGGGGTTAGGTTTTGACCTGGTTGCAACTATTGTATTTCATTGATGGATTTAGCAGTGAAGGTGAATAATACAGTATGGTCAAGAGTCATCACTACTCTTTGGCTGGGACAGTAGTTCATATGGCAATAGTGGACAATTTCAGGGAAGATATGAACTCTAGGGAATTAGCATTTAGGAAAACCTGATTCCCAAAGACCTATATTGCCTGCATGGTTTAGGTACTGGTCTCTATACCTACAATATAACTTCAGTGGGGATTCTTGGACAGAGGTGTCTTTGATTTGAAATTCTTTGTCTCCCAAAGGGAGATGGTCTAAGTCCTGGTGGGGAGTAGAAATTGGTAGGACATTCAGTGCAACTAGAGCAACCATCCTTGGTTCTTGTGGATTCAAGGACGGGACGAAAGGTTTTCTGTCAAATTGGGGCAAATTGGTTCAATTCAAAGTAATTGAGGATTGCTAGGTACTTTTTTTACTTAATTACTTAATAACTTTAAAGCAATTGAGTAATAGGTTTGGGAATTAACAGGGTTTCTCAGTGATTTTGGGTAAATACTTGGTTTTGGCTCTGAACAGGTTGATGGGTGACTATGCATGGTTTGAAGGAGGCGATCGTGACTGAAGGATGGACTAGACATTCAGCAGCTTCAGCAGGATGACGATTGAATGTGGGTTGGTAGTTGCATGGAGGTCTGAGCGTTTTCCACAATAAAACTGGAAATAATTGAGTTTTCTAGTTTTATATGTAAAGTTAAACAATTTTGAAGATACACAGGGAAAGGCACATTTTGGCATTAAGTGTGGAATGAGACGTTTTGTCATCTAGTGGGAGGAAATAAGAAGGTTTAGGTCTCACCACTTTTGGGCTGGGGTGGTTTCTAGGGGAGGTCACCTGATGCCATTCATCGGGCACCATGTAGCAGCGGGGTGAAAAGTGAAACCACCCATATCGGGCAGGTAAAGGTTGGCCTTCGGAGGCCACTCGATATGATTGTTAACTGTCAGATCAAATGGGGCCTGATCATATGATGGTTGGGGCGGGGTTTCGACATGAGGTTTAATGGAGGGGCCTAGCGAAGTTTAAACATCAGAAAGATTAAGTTAATCGGAGATTATGTTGTGGTTAGGGCATTGGGGGCGATTTCATTGGTTGGGTCGATTATTAATTAATTGTAGATCGATTGATTAATCTCTTTTATTTGGATAGGGTTTATATAAAGTTTATTTTTCAAACTTTTTGAGCGGGATATTAACATAAGGGTTTTATATAACTATAGGGGAACGGTTTTTATTGTTTTTCGGGATTTAATACATATAAGTGTTAGAAGTTAATATGATATTGGTAAATAAAACACTAAGTATAATGCATTTCTTTCTTTCTTTTTTTCACAAACATTATACTTAGGTTAAAGTAGTTTTTTGGTTTTTTATGAAGAAAAGGGGTTTGTCCCATGTGGGGGATCACTTTCCTAAGGTTTTACCCTTAGAGAAAGTGGTTTATTAGGGGAAAACGATTTTTCCTAGGAAAATGATGTTTTTCTTAGGAAAAGGGATTTGTTGGGGAATATGAATGAATTTGAGGGGGTGAATGGTTATGAGGGGACTTTTAGTACTTAAGACCTATAAGTCATTGGATCGAGGGTTCGGTCCCTCCAGAAGTCAGAGAAATGCTCTAATCCCCTTTAACTTAAGATTTTATGCATTTTAAGACTTTTCTTGGAAATTAGTTAAGTGGAAAATATAATGAATGAGGGAAGTTAATCAATTGATTTTGTGTACTTTGATAAATGCTCAATTTTCATCCATACTTAGAAATTTGATGATGAAGGTTAATAATATGATCTTATCTAATCAATTGTCACAATTCTGTAACCATTCTTCTACTTACCCACCTACTCATCCTACCATTTTTATTCCTCTTTATTAGGGCACACTTAAACTGGCAAACCCTTCATCAAAACTTTTCTTTTCTTTTACATTGGAAATCTATCTAAATCTAACCTTATTACATCCAAAGGCTCAAATTACACAGTTTATCTCCTTTTATTTACTCTACCTATCTACTTATTTGCCAAGATTAAACAGTTTGGTCAGATTTTATTCTCTATCTTTAAGCACAAAATTGAAAACATGAAATATTCAAGTTTACACATTTTGACCATCCATGAATTGTGGCAAAGCTAACAAGCTGCACACAATCTTTTATTCTGCATCAAAAGTAAATAGTAGTGGCATTTTGACTTGCACACTTTCATGGTCTTTTTCTTTCTTGGGGTTCATTTTTTTTTTATTATCTTTTTTGACCTTTTTATTCTTTTTGTCATTTTATTTTTCTTTTAGGACATACACTCTTTACATTTTTTAATTTTTTGATTTTTTGAATATCGAAAACATTTGCAGAAAGCAAAGGTATGTACATATTACAGATTTAATCTCAACTATTAAAACATTATGACTCCTATTGGAATAGGAACTTAACACATACTATAACATTGAGCAGTTCCAATGAGAGAGATCTTGCCACGTTCAAAGCAGAGAAATGTTAGTAGGTGTATCATTCATTTGAGCTAGTGAAGCACACTAACTCACTCTTTTATGCCACCCACAGCTATGTGAACACTAGAGACATTTTCAAATGCTGGGTGAAAGAGTCGTCAAAGTTTAGACAGACACCTACACATGTTTACAAGAAAAAGTCCTTAGGAAGGCTTATCAATTCTTAATCATCTTTTCCTATAGAATATATGGTCAAAAGAAAACATAAACCTTTCCTGAAGGGTGGGTAGTGTTACTGGACTAGTTGGTGAGTGATGGGAAGCCATTAAATTGGTAATATTTGTTGTCTCATCAGTTGAAGATCCATGTGGCACCCAAGAATAACATAGGAAATTTTTACATGTTTGCATACTTATTGGATATAATCTGTGCCCATTAGCGGTTCCCTAGCATGAGCTAGACATGGACACCAGAAGAGACTACTATCAACATCTATTTCAAGTTGCTTTCCGACTATAGCTAACGAGGAGTGATGGCAAGGCTAATTGACCATTTTATCATCCTGTTGTACAAGCTTATCTTTGAGTAGGATCTACCTTGCATGTCCAAAGAAGAAATGGAGGTGATACTAAACATTTCATATTGGTATGCCCCACGAGGTGTCACCTTCATCAGAGTCTTTGGTGGAGAGAAGCCTCCACATGTTCTACCAAGGCATGCCACTGACAAAATGATCATGCAAGAAGTTTGATATCACCTCTCTATAGGGTTGTCAGTAAGACTACATAGGAGATAGTGAAATTTGATTTCGACACCGAATACTTTAATTTGTATGATCCTCGCTGTATTTTCAAGGACCATGGTGCAAAAGTGTACTTTCCATGGATCCAAGGGGTATGCCATTGGCCAGAGGAGGACCCATGGAGGCACTGTTACAATGACTCGAAACTCCGTGATCCAGTCATTATAGAAACAAATTGGAAGGATGCTCTGCAAACAACAGTACCTCCAGTGAAGGACAAGTGAAAGAGGAAGGTTGTTGAGGAACCAGAGGGAGAGTAAAGCTACAAGATGAAGGCAGGTACTATCTTGGAGAAGGAAACTTTGGTAGTAGAAGCAAAGAGGGAGCAAAAGCTGAAGAGCGCAGAGCGCAGGAAGAGAGAAAAGCAGAGGCTACAGGAAGTAGAACTAAAGCTATAGGGGACAAAGAAGAATTTCAAGGAAGAACAGGAGTTAAGGATGAGAGAAAGAGAAGAGAAGCAGAAATAGGATGAAGAAAAAAGGTAAGGCACGATGATAGAGAAAACAACGCCTATATAAGTTGATGAGCCGGAACAACCAATAGCTGAGGAAGAGAGTGAACATATGCAGGATTGAGAGATTTCTTAGCAGATTGATCAACTTATTGAAGTGACAGACATGGAGTTGAAACAAGAGCCACATAATGAAGACATTGACCTTATGTTGAGAGCACCATAGGTCATCTCTCAGTCTCCACCACCTCCATTGTCAGAACCAGTCCTGAGTGAGTAAGGAGATATTGTTCTCCTTGATGATGATGCCATTATGGATGCGTACAATATATTATTTGATGAGTTGTAGAAGAATATTGTACAGGCACAGAGGAAGAATTGTCCAGATGATCAAGCATCACTTGTATTCATCAAGGAAATGGTGTTACCGGGAATAGTGTCCACTCGGATGCTGCTATTCCCACTAAGACTGGTAGCTATCTTAGAAACAAATAATTAAAGTCTACTTTCGTTTTCCTTTATGAAAATAGACAAGAGGGGAACCAAGGAGACGAACCTTAGTCTTGCGCTTGATTTCCTCTCCTTCATGATAGAGCTTTGCCGCTTCTTCTTCGTCTACCTAGCTTCAAAGAGCACCTATGGAATCACAGCAACATTCTACTATCGAAGGACAAAGATCTATATTCATAAATAACACAGGACCAGATGTGTGTTAACCATACAAATGCATATATAAGTAAACATACAAGAATAGGGAGGAAAACTTGAATAGCTTTATTAAGATAAAAAGTAGCAAGAGGATTACAACCATATGTTCGGACCCAGCATCATCCTCCAGCTAGAAAGTCCTTCTTCACCTCAAGTAAAGCTTAAATCACCCAACACTATGAATGTACACCAGAAAACCAGCAACACTTCTCTATAAGATACAAAATTCCAACCTCTGGATCTCTGTGATGAGTGATACATATATAGATGATTACAGGGAGGTGAGTCATCTTCTGGGGTCTTGATTATTTTCCTCTCTCTGATAGTTTCTACTTCCACTTGGAGAATTATGATCTCTTACTCATCCCTGGTCGAAAACAGAGAGGCAAGTGTCAGAGGGGAAGCTTTTGGAAGATTCCATGATTTTCCACCTCGCATTTTGTCCCTGCCATTTGTCCATTCCCAACCATCGCACCCTATAGAGGAGCCATTCAGTATGCATCGCACCCTATACACTGGGACGGTGATTATGCCTCGTACCTCCTACACTGGTTTTTTAGTATGGTCCAGTTTGACCATTTATGAGCAGTTTTCAGTGGAGAACTTCTGGAAGATGACGTAATCAGTTGACCTTGTTCCTTTAGGTAGTGAAGCAACACTTTTAGGGACTTAGGAGCCCTCAGTTTATGGACATTTATGATTGGGGTTGAAGTGCCCAAAAATGTCTATAATAATTGCCCCCTAAAGCATGAGGTCGTTAATCTTTTTTATGTCGGGTGAAATGCTTTACTATGAGGATCCGAAGTTTTTTCGAGCTGGGAGGTGACCTATAATAAGATACAATACAATACATTAATTTGTCAACATTTTTTTGTGATCTAGCTGAGGCGGGTATTCCCATGCTCAGCTTTATAAATTCATTTTCATGTACATAGGATAGACAATCGTCTGTGTGGCAGACTGATGATTTGGACTCATCATCCTTTGATTTGGATGATCATCTGTTTGGCAACGATGTACACTTGATGTCTTTATATTCCTTAATATATCACAGCCTGGATGGATGAAACTAGATCCGGGGTCTTCAAAACTCGTTCAATCTTCACTCGGAGTACAAGTCGATCCATGTGAAAAATGTTCTGGAGTCGAACATGGAAAGACATCACCTGATTACCAGCGAATGATGTAAGCTATTAATAGGCGCGAGAGGAATCACCAATAATGAAAATGACCCTCAAGGTACTACAATAAAATTCACGTGGTGTGACAAAGGACTTGGCGTCGAACACCACGTAAAATCTCTCGGTCAAAGGCCATTGATGTAAACCTGTCGTGAAAGTGAGAAACTTGCCATTGAGGCATGCAAGCTTCAAAGTACTGAAAGGGTTGTTCCTAAGTCAACTTCTTGGATAATGAGCTGATGTCGACAAGAAGTGACTCATCACAGGAGGGTCTTAATGAATCCCACATCAACAACACGGAACGAAGCAAATGATTTTGGAGGTGAAAACAATCTGACGATACAAGGTTCAGGGTGGCGGTCATGAAGGAATGGAGCATGAATGTATTGCAATGGGTGAGACACAGGCGAATTGTCTGAATGACTTCTCTTGAACATATCGGCGATACTGATGATGGATTAGCAGCGTTAACCCCAAAGATGGATGGTGTGATGGACCAATGGTGATGACCAGTGAACGAAACAACCTAACCCAGCATGGATGCGAAAGGAAAGTGTCATGTTCAAGAGCAACTTGCTACCAATAAAGCTTTTTCAATTTTTCTTCCCAATTTTCCCCAGTCATTGCTGACCAGTACCTCTTTATTTTTGTCAAGCTTGAGGATGATAACATATGCTTGTTCTATAATCCGCCCTTCGGGTGAACCTGTCGCTATATTTAGTGAGCCTAGCGACAATGAAACTCGTTCTCGTCCATTTGGACGAGTTTGTCGCTATTCGATTTTAACGAGCTTAACGACAAAGATAACTTGGTCCCTTTCAATTTTAGAGAGTCTGAAAGGAGCGGAAAGGAGACTCCAACGATTCTTTTTTGTCATGTAATCCCTTAAGTCCGAAAAAGCGTAAAATTATACAAAAGGGATGAATTTTCGATAGTTTTAACGAGCCAAAAAAGACAAGCGCTCAATCGTTTTGTGGAATAATCCCTCAGGTCCAAAAAGATTAAAATCTAGAGGAGGGATAACACTTCCAATGACTTTAACGAGCCAGAGAGACCAATCGCTAGGCAATCTTTTCATATTTTACGAGTCAGTTGAAAAGAGCTTAAAGGAGGCTCGTTTTCGAGGAACGAGTGATGGTTTTGGGTAGCAGCTGATTCCAAGTAAGGTTTGGAATTCTCCAATCATGGCAGTGTCACAAGGATGGCTAATAGAATCACTCTTCGCAGATGTTCATCAAATGGGTAAACAATCATATGGGGGTGAATGATCGGCTAAAACAGAGTGGAGGTGATGATGAGAACACGACCAAGGCTCAAAAGCTGGCGATAAGGCATTCACAATGGTTATTTACCGGTTCATTTTTTAATGAGTTTAAACGTTGGGGGAAACATTTGCTCATGAATTATGTTTATTTTTTAACGAGCTTGAACTATGCGCTAAAACTGCTCGTGGGGGATTATTTTTTAACGAGCTTGAACCCTGTGGTAACACTACTCGCTAGTCGTATGATAAGGATGTCTCATTCAAGATGCTATTTTGAAGGGGCTTACATCTTTTAAAGCTTTGCCCCAAATCCTTTCTTTACGCAAGCTAGGAAACGACTAGCCTTATGGGTTTAAAGGGTTAGAGGTCCTACAAATTTAAAAAATAAATAGTCGTTCTTCGCTTGCATGCGGAAAGGTTTGCATGCCCCCATGTATAACGAAACATTTCCTGGTTACCATGAAAGTTCCCCGCGAAGCGGACCAAATGCTTTCATGGTGATGTCTACCAAAATAGACAAAGGGGAGTGGCGCAACCGCATGCCACTCAACATAACCTTAACGAAGGTATCTTATTCCAGCCTAATCCCATTTTCCTGTGAGGACGGGTGTGAGACTAGTCACATATCTCCCGTGGAAACCCATTCTATACCCAAGGTTTCCCTGCCGAAACAGACCAGGGTGCATGCCCCTTGGGTTTTAGTCACATCCTCCTGAATCACTCGCGCTCATCAGGTGTATGGACTGGAGATCGATGAGACATTCCTTACGTGAAGAGACCATTTAGGGATGGAATTTGACTATTTTCGATGTGTGAACTGGGGAACAACATTTGGTCTACGAGCTTGACCATTTTGCCTTTGTGCGGAAAACACATTACTCTAAAGAGTGAGGAGACGATGGCTCCCATGCAATAAATATAGTCACGTCCAAGGAGTAGATTATAATTCAAGGGTCCTTGAACTAACATTAAGTTCATGTGAATGGTTTTCCTTCTCAAAGTAATGGGCACATTTGGAAGGATCCCTAAAGGTCGACTGGTTCCTTTGTCGAAGCCTATCAGATTTCTCATTTCAGGCAAAAGAGATGGCGAACCAAGTGCTTTCCAAGCAGTTGAGGAAAGGATACTCACAGAAGCCCCTTCATCGATGATGGTACCAGCCATAACCATTCTGTAAGCTTGTACAATGATTCTGAATGGTACACTAGCTGGTAAACGGGGTCTTCCTAGTAGATTCTAGTAGAAGGAAACGACTAGGTTGCTTGGTGGTGGGATCGAATAGATGACCGGATATGACTCTGATGAACTTCCTTCCTGTGATAAAGGAATGGGTGGACTGCCCCCAAGTTCATAAGAGTCTGTGTTGATGAAAATAATTTGAACGGTGTTGTTCTCTTTCTCTTCAATGATGGTATCATTCGAAGATGAACACTTTGAAGGCAAGACCGGGTCAACTGCTGTCTCGACCTTTTGACTTTTGTCTGGTATGGATTTAGAGGGTTCATTTTCAATGATAGATGCTTCGGCCGACCACAATGACGGGCCAGCCAGATTTTCAACCAGTGGAGGACTTGGCAAGAGTTTTTTATATCCAGGAGGAAGCCGTAGCGGTGAAGCAAGACGGTCATCCAAAACTAATTTAGCCTTGTCAAGGGACAACGGTGGAAATTTGGGATTCCTTTTCTATCCAGGTGCTTCGCTTTCACTGGTTGATGGTGTGCATTCAACATGATCGTCAGAGGTTGACGCCACCGGATTGTGCAAACGAGGAGACCAATCCCTTAAAATCCAAGGGATGCATGGACAATCTCGGTGATAGTGGTCTCCATTGCAAATGACATAAGGAGATTTAGGTTTCTACGGTGCGGTGTGAGGATTTTCACTAGATGACGCTTGGTTTCCCCCTTTCGATTTTGGTTCATTTTTCTTCTTTTCTTTCTTCTCTTTCTGCTTCTTCTTCTTCTCAGTTACTTGACTTTTAGCTTTATCAGTGTTATCAAGCAAAGAGGAAGGAGGAGAGGGAGAATTAAATGAAGTAGAAGGTTGGGAGGCAATTCTAGTGTCATCTAGTTGCTGACTTGATTGTTCAGGAATTACGGGATTCTGAACGATAGAGGTAGAGAAGAGCCAGACAGGCAAACCAATTGTCAACCCTGGAAGTGACAATGTGGCCATATGGGGTGCACCAACATCTCCCCAAGGAGAAAGGACTAGGATTCTCCATGGGGAAATCCTGGTTGGTAGACCCATTTTCTCAGAACCCAAAGACCAAACGAAGGGAAATTTGTGAAGTATTACCAATTAAAATAAATTTTAGACGCTTTTGAACACAACTTGTTTTTTTTCATTTTAAATAGTCCGATGAAAAAACAAAAGATGACCTAGTCGCTTCGATTTTATTAAGCCTGAAGTGACAAGTGCTCAGAGGACCTTTTCCTTTAAGGAGTCTGAAAAGGAGCAAAATGGACTTCTCTGGAGATCTAGGCAAAGGGGATTACCAAACCAATCCCAAAAATGCAGAATACTTTTTACAGTACGGTAGTCAATCTTCCTGAATGTTGTGTTCGGTGCATTGCGATCGATAGGGTGGCTTCCTAAGGATAAAGGATGCAGCCTATTGTGGTCTCCCAAAATATACTCGATGGTACGTGGGCGCACAAGTCTGTACTGGAACTTGTCGTCTTAGAGTGGAGGAATCACCCAACCAACAATGAAAGCAACAGTTACCAGGTTTTGCGACACCGGAATACGTCTCTAGCCTAGACCTCTAGATGTTGTGTGTTAGGTTCCAAAGCATTGTAGATTCATTAAATTTATTTTAAGTTGATCTTGCTTAAAAATTTTCCTTTCAGGTTCATTGCATGATGTGTATACAATTTCTAAAATGCAATCTAAGATGATAAACAAACGTTTAATCTTCTTTTGACAATGAAAATCCTAGCTACTAAGGAAATAAATAATCTTTCAACAAAGAGCACAGAGCACACGCTAAAAGCACTGTCCTAAATCAAACCAAGCAATCAAAATGAAAATGCACATGCATGTATTTGTTTTCAGCCTTCTTAATGTATGAATGATGAGAAGAAAGCTATGTGAAAATCTAAATTATTTTCAAAGCGACAATACTCAACAAATTTCTTTTCAAAATAAAGTGAAGGTAAGAGAGACACTTTGCGATTTTGAAATGGAAATTTATTTTCGACACTTTAAAAACTACTAATTCAAATCATACACAATAGTAACTGTATAATTGACTATCAAGAACAATGGGATTGTCTTCTAAAACTGAAAATGACAGCTACGACACTTTCAGATCAAGAAACGACAATTTGACTATGCTACTTTTTTGCAAAAGAGAACTGAAAATGGCGCACAATACATAAAAACACTTACAATTCTTTGCACTAAGGAGGCAGAATAATGTAAGAGAAGGGGGTTTTCACAGAAATACACTGACCATAGGTAGCAAAACTCCTGAATAGGACTGAAAACAGTGAGAAAAAACCATAGTTTGAAGGTAAAGTTAACCTTCCCTGACCATCGCGCCTATCACACTGTGAATTCAGTATGCAGCGCACCTACTGCACTCGGAAAGTGCGATGCATACAGACTACCTTGAAGGAAGGGTGTGATGGTACCAGTGTGAGACTTTAAACAAGGTTTTATTTGCAATTTGAAATTCAGTTCAGGGATTTAGGCCGAGTACATAATGTTCGGTATATGTAAAACACAGGGGTGATCTAAAGAGGTTACTAGAGCCACCACTTAGGGCAATTAAACTGTTTGTAGATCGATTGTTTAATTCATAAACAAAACCTAGAGATAGACTAAAGCAACATTGATCTACTTTGCATTTGTATAACAAATGTAGTTTGAAGGCTAGCTGACTTGGCTTCAGGCTCCGTCTGTAAGTTTATAAAAGAAACAAAGATAGATAGGCTAACAAACAATCTAGTCGCTCCCCAGTGGAGTCACCATTTTGTTACCGGGAATAGTGTCCACTCGGATGCTTTTATTCCCACTAAGACTGGTATCTATCTTAGAAACAAACAAGTAAAGTCTATTTTCGCTTTCCTTTATGAAAATAGATAAGAGGGGAACCAAGGAGACCAACCTTAGTCTTGCGCTTGATTTCCTCTCCTTCTTGATAGAGCTCTGCCACTTCTTCTTCGTCTTCTCAGCTTCAAAGAGCACATGTGGAATCACAACAACATACTACTATCGAAGAACAAAGATCTATATTCATAAATAACACAGGACCAGATGTGTGTTAACCATACAAATTCATATATAAGCGAACATACAAGAATATGGAGGAAAACTTGAATAGCTTTATTAGGATAAAAAGTAGCAAGAGGATTACAACCATATGTTCTGACCCAACATCATCCTCCAGCTAGAAATCCCTTCTTCACCTCAAGTAAAGCTTAGATCACCCAACACTATGAATATACACCAAAAAACCAACAACACTTCTCTACAAGATACAAGGTTCCAACCTCTGGATCTCTGTGATGAGGGATCCATATATAGATGATTGTAGGGAGGTGAGTCATCTTCTCGGGTCTTGATTAGTGTCCTCTCTCTGATAGTTTCTGCTTCCACTTGGAGAATGGTGATCTCTTACTCATCCTTGGTCGAAACAGAGAGGCAAGTGTCAGAGGGGAAGCTTCTGGAAGATTCCATGATCTTCCACCTCGCATTTTGTCCCTCACATTTGTCCATTCCTGACCTTCGCACCCTACAAAGGAGAAATTCAGTATGGATCACACCTTGTACACTGGGAAGGTGATATGCATCGCACCCTCTGCACTGGGTTTTCAGTATGGTCCAGTTTTGACCATTTATGAGCAGTTTTTAGTGGAGAACTTCTGGGAGATGATGTAATCAGTTGACCTTGTTCCTTTAGGTATTGAAGCAACACTTTTAGGGACTTAGGAGCCCTCAGTTTATGGAAATTTATGATTGGGGTTGAAGTGCCAAAAAATGTCTATAACAATCCACTTCTCAAAACCTCGATATCTGTATTGTATATATCAAAAATATGAGTGAAGATACAAAGTTTGTTCTCACTAGAACAATTCCGCACAAGTATGCTCAACTCTCTTAGCTCACAATTTATCTCTTGGCTAACACTTAGCCAATTCTGTAGCTCTCCAAGCCCCTAATCTCTTGCGTAATTCCTAGGATGAATAACTTGTATTTAAAGGGAATTAGTGCTTCCAAAAATGTAGAATCCAAATATAGGATCAATCTATGACACATGCATGATCGATATTTACACTCTAGTAAATCATACCATTGATAGTACATTGTCCCTACACTCTAGTCTCAACTAGGTCTTTCTCTGAACTGACATGTATGAGTTTCTCATAAGGGAGTCTTCAGTTCACTAGAGTAGCACTAGTGGATGCATTAGTGCACCAATTGACTGTTAGTCCTTTATTAGTTCCTCAAATAGTTTGGAACTAATTTAATTGAACCTAACTCAGTAAACTAAGTGATCTAATTTCCAATTCAATTTAAACTCATACTAGACCCCTAAAATTTAGGGAGAACATATACATGACTACATAAAGACTTCCAAATCTAAATTCATTAGCTAATTAGGTTAATTAAACTTAATTAACAATTTACAAGTTTCTATGAGAATAGAATTTGATTTTAATGCTCATTTTAATTCAAGGAAAAATTAAACTGGAAATTATTTTTTCCATTTCTCAACAATATGTGTACCATAATGAATCATTTTTCTAGATAAATGTATCAAATGTGTTGGGATCTTGCTACAACTTTTGAATGAGTGTCCACACCACTTCGTCATTCTTCCAGTCATCCCTTCCTTCAGTTATCCACTCAGGTTGGATAATAGAAATGGAACAAAGCAATTGTTCCACATCCTTATCTTTTCTTGAGAGAGCATCTGCAACAACATTTTGCTTCTCTATTTTTTACATGATTTCAAAGTCATAACTAAACATCTTTGTGAACCATTTTTTCTTCTCTTCTAAAGATAATCTTTGTTCCAAAAAGTATTTAAAACTATCATGATATGTTTTTACCTTGAAGTGACTTTCCATTAGGTAAGGTCACCATTGCTTTAGTGCATGTAGTATTGCCAACATTTCCTTCTCATAAATAGGTTTGTATAAATACTTTCCCTTGATTGAACAACTTCCAAAAGAAATGAGTATTCCTTCTTACATTATAACAACAACAATTCCATTTCCTGAAGCATCACATTCCACAATAAAGGTTTTTGTGAAGTCTCATGTAGCTAATATCGCTGCCTAACACAATGCCTCTTTAAGATGCTTAAATGCCTTAGTTGCTTCTAGAGTCCAAGAAAATGCATCTTTCTTCAGTAATTTTTTTTTGGGTGGCGTTATTATCCCATAATTCCTAACAAAATTACGATAATACCTTGTCAACTCACGAAATCCTCGAAGATGCTTTAGGGTTGTGGGAAATTTCCATTTCTTAATGGCTTTAATTTCATTAGGGTCTACCTTAACACTCTCATGAGATACAATATGACCCAAATATTCCACCTCCTATACTCCAAAGAAACATTTGGAGGTTTTTGCATATAATTGTTTCTCCTACAATAGTTTGAGCAACCTATCAACATGTTGAATATCATCCTTTCAAGACTTTCTATAGATTAGTACATCATCAAAAAATATTAACACAAATTTCGAAGGAAGGGTTTGAAAATGGAATTCATCAAAATTTGAATCATGGAAGGTGCATTAGTAAGACCAAAAGGCATGACTGAAAATTCATAATGACCTTCATGAGTTATGAATTTGTTTTCCAATTTTATGATATCTTAAATGAAGATCCAACTTTGTGAAGTAAATTTCTCCATGTAATTCATCCAAAAATTCATTAGTGAAATGAATGGGAAATTTATCTTTAATAGTGATCTTTTTGAACTCCCTATAATCCAGACACATGCACCATGATCCATCCTTCTTGTGAACGAATATTACTAGAGCAGAGAAAGAACTTGGGCTAGGTTGAATTATATTGACCTCTGGCATTTCTGCAACCATATGTTTAGTTTCACTCTTTTGGGCATAGAGATATTTGTAAGGTATGATGTTTGGAGGAACACTTCCTGGAATCAAGTAAATAACATGATCATAATAATGAATAAGTGGGAGGTGTTTGGGAGTCCCAAATACCTTGGAATGATTCTCCAATACTTTTTGGATATCTTGAGAAATGGATGATTTTGATGTTTGAACCTCTAGTGAGAATAATTGTGAAATTATGCACTGTTTTTTTTCTTCAAACACTTTTTCATGCCATTAGAGTTGATTATATTCCCTAGTTTCCATGCGATACCCATTAATTCATTTTCCTTTCCTTCCCAAAAAAAATTCAACAAAAGTTATTGTAAATTAAAAGATGTTGTCCTCGAAGATTGTAACCATTAGACTCCTAGTACAACATTAGCACCACCCATTGGAATGGAAATAATTAGTCTATTCAATACATAGTCCCCCATGGTTAGCTTGATACTAATAACTTTCTAGAGAAATTTATAGTTCCTCCATTTTAAACCATCACTTAACACTCTTGTGTTGGATATAAAAAGAAATTCAATTCCTTGGGGATCTTACAAAGAATAAAATTATGGGTACTACGTGGATCATCAACACTATTACCTTTTAATTCTTGATATATCCTTCTATCTTGAGAGTTTGAGGAGTGGTAGTTCCCACCAATGCATTACAAGATATGGTCAGATTGATTTCTTCTTTCTCTGGGGTTGGTTCTTGGTGTATATCCTCTTCTTTTGATTTTCCTAGTTCATTTTCTTCCTCCTCTTCACAATCTATGTAAAATAATTTCTTCTTAGCACACTTATAACATTTAGTGTATTTTATATCACAACTGTAACAAAGCCCTTTTTGTCTCTTTTGCTCCAGTTATTGTGGTGTCAACCATGTAAGTTACGGGAGGCTAGGAATAGCGACACTTCCATCCTTACAGTTTTCAGTGGTAGACTTCCTTGTTGCCATAAGTTTTATTTCAACTTGAGCATCTCCTGTTTCAACTTCTTGTTCTCCTCTTCTAGTGTCTCATAGTTTCCTTAGTTCTCTTTCAATAGAAGGACTAGACCACCCTTGCCCTTGATAGCTTCTTCAAGATTTTATTTTTTATAATAAAACTCCTCATTATCAGAGTTATACATACCTTCCTCTACACACTATAGTTGCTCCTTCGGCTGCATATTTTTCTTTCTTTCTTTCTTCAAATCGTCAAGGGAATTGATGAGTTCCCCTTCAAGGTCTACTACTCCTTCTTCTTATTCCTCTTCAGAGTCCATAATATATTGTTTTTTGGAGTTAGTTTCAAAGGCCATAAGAAGACACTTATCTGAGACATTATCCAATTAGTCTTCATAGTTTGACTCTGGTGCAGAGTTATCCTCTTTGGAGTAGAACCCCTTCTTATTATAGGGCTTTTTCTTCTAATGTGTTTGAGACTTGTTTCCAAATTTCACATCCTCTTCCCTTTCATCATTTTCTTTATAAGGGAATTTGGAAGAGAAATTTCCAACTGTTCCAAAGTAAAAACACTTAAAGGAAAACTTCCCTTGCATTTTCCTAAACCACAATTCAATTTTCTGGCTAGTTAGTGAGCTCCTGATCAAATTCACAACTAGAGAAGTCTTGATGATGTTTGCGATCCTTTTCCTTTCTAGATAATTCGAATTTTTATTCCTTCAGTACATATTTATCTATTCCTACTCTCACATCATAGGCTGTGAGAGTACCATGCAGTTGATCCATCTTGAGATCCTTTAAGTTAGCCATTTCCTCAATAGGTTAGATTTTGGCATTAAATCTCATGGGTAGAGATCATAAGGTTTTTTGAACAATCATCTCTTCCTTGACTTCAACACCAAGTCCTATAATCATATTAGTTACTTCACCAATTCTGAGGAAGTATTCTACTATTCTTTCACTCTCATTCATTCTTAGGCTTTCAAACCTCAATCTAAAAGTCTAAAGTTTCACTTGCTTGACTTTGTCATCTTCTTCATGACTTTGGTTAATATTTACCCACACTTAACAAACTTATAATTCATAACTTTTGCAAGTTATTATTGACTAACATCAAAGATAATGACATTCTTGGCTTTAACATGTTCCCATATAATTTTTTACCATCTGCATCAATGGGAGCAATATCAGGGATATTGTAGTCTATTAGCACTGAAGTCCAAACATCTACTCCTACGGACATAAGATATTATTCCATTCTCACTTTCCAAAAATAATAGTTGGTCCCATCAAATATTGGCATTCTACTTAAGTAAGCTTCTTGAATCTCTTGCCTAGACATAATTCCTTATAGATCTACCTTCTAGTGTTTAAACTATTGCTAAATGAACTTGTCTTTGATGCCAATTATTGAAATAAGGAATTTTTGAGACGGGGGGTGAATTAGTAATTAAGAAACTCTTTTTCTATCCCTTTTCATGCTTACAGTCCCTTCTTATATTCTTTAACTTGTGAGAGCATTCATTCACAAAATAGTGAACCAACAATATCTCAAACACACAAATTCAAAGAATAATCACATGAGCAACACACATTTGACACAATGTTTTTCACATGGAAACCCAAAGGGAAAAAACACCAATTTGTTGTTTATTTGTGATGTAAATAAAGCACCCACTTAATTACATTTGTTTGTTTGTGAGCACCCACTCACAAGAAGCATCGACCCCCTTTGGTTAGCAAGCACGAACTTGCCAAGAGGCACCAACCTACCCTTTCCATTGTTCTACTATTTCGTATGATTTTCAAACTAAAAACAAAGGCATACAATCATACAAGTAAAATACTAATAAATGCTTATTTGTAGATTCAACTTTTGCACTCTACCTTTTGTGCTCACTTACAGTAGATCTCCTCTTGCTTCTCACAACAAAACTTCCTTTGTGCTTTGCCTTCACTGTCAAGGTCTCTTCACTAACTTCTCTTTAGCACTAACCCTGCTATTATTCACGCAGCCCTCTTACTGCTCTTTATGCTCTATTAGACAGAGTCCTCTCAGGTGTTCCAACCTCTCTATCACAATGTGCTTCACTTGCAACATAATAGTGTCACACATTTTCTCAACTCCCCCATCTTCTCCATTGTCGGTAATGGTTTTTGTTCCACTAACACACTCTCAACAAGGCAATCTTTCTTATGTGTAATTTAGCTACCAAAATGTATTTAGACATGGTTCCCCTTCGTTCTCTTGCATCTTCTGGTGGTTTCTTGTCATAGTACGCCAAAATAGAGATGGACCTTGCATTTCTCCATAGTATGACTGTGTAGAGATCCCATACTGAGAAATTAATTCTCAGGTGACATGCACACTTCTCCTAGATTCCCAATCTCATTTATCACTCCACCAATCTTTGAAATATCACAGAGATGACCGATATGTTCTCATTTAATACAACCATTCATACACATGAAACAGTCGATCGCTTCTAACATTCTCTCAAATTTATCTCTAGTACAAATGTTATCCTTGATTTCTTGTTACAAAGTCTTCTACAAGTTCAACCCCTTTCAAACTACCAACTCCTCTATTCCTGCATTCCACCTTGCAACTACCAACCCATACACCTTTAATTCTTTACACTGTCTAATCGGAGAAATTCCACATCCTTGCAATGCTCCTATACTCCTCAGTTACAATATATTTAGATCTTATGACGTTGAGCTCCTTGAGATTTTCTCCTCCATGGGATCAAGCGTTGTGACCTGCCACTTAGCATTAAGGTGTTAAGTCTTCAAACACTATTGGGGGCCATTATTCCTTTGATAACTTCTTTGCTCCCTTATTTCTTTGAACTCTCACGACCATGTGCCAATCTCAAAATCGGAAGTTGTCTTTATCAAAACTTTTCCAAACTCCAACTGTTCTAGAGTTCTAACATCTTCAACCTCCGATATGCCGACCTTCGATATGATGTCATCACTCCATGTGGCGACTCCTTAGAGGTGACATGTGTCACTCAGTTCTGGCCCATTAGACCTCTTAATAAAGTTCAATATGCCTGCACATGTCCTGTCGTACTACCACGTCATGCTCACGTTAGATGCCACTGTATCTGATTGGAGCCAATCATATCATGACATGTGTCCTACTAGAAGAGAGAGAAGAGGGCCAACAAACCATTGGTTTTGCACCAAAATCCTTTCTTAAAATTCTTTTGGCACTCCTTTTGCTTATAAATATTTATTGACACTTTATCAATATCGCAACTTTTAAAGGTTCCTCACTTTAAGAAGTTTTGATACTCTGATACCCAATATGTCTATGTTATAATGTGCCGATCTATGGGGTTTCGATATCCTCCAACCTCCGATATTCTGATATCACGATGTGCGGATGTGACAATACACTGACCTCTGATATTTCAATGCGCCAATATGCTGGACCTATGATATTCCGATGCACTGATATTTTGGACCTTCAACATTCTAATCTCCGATATACCAATATTCCTTCCTTCCTAAGGTTTCAAATCCCTAACCTTCAGCAAACCATATCTTTTGATCTAGGAGTCCACTTTTGGACTTCCACATATCACTGGAAATCATGTTCAGAGCACTTTCAAATGGAGAGGGTCTGATGTAGGCTTTTAGTCCTTCTGCTACTTGGAATATGACTGCAAACTTCTTTGCTCATTGAATATTTTGACTGTTGAACTGACAACCATCATTTTATGGCTTCTTCAGTAAGCCTACTACTAGGATGATTCTCTACAAGAATCTTCTAGCTACCATGGAGTTCCATCTGGCCCATCACCATGATCATCATTTTCTGGCTTCTTTAATAAACCTGCTACTATGATGATTTTCTACAAGAAACCTATAACTACCCTGGGATTCCTCCCAGACACACAATCATCATGTTGTCCCTTGTTTGACATCAATGTCAACACTTACACTACCCCCCATACACCATCAAATATCCAACAGTCTCACGAAAATTGATTAATGCTTGCCCTAAATGTTGATGATTTCTTCAATCCATATGTAACTAATTTTTCTCCTCCTCTTTCTTCAAAGAACCAGAGATATGCACAAAGGTACCATCATTCTTCACCTTCCTCCTCTTCTGAGAAAAATAGAGATAATATGAGCGTAGGTGCCAAGGCATACATTGGGTTAGGAGTTTTACTCTTTGGTGTTGTTTTCACAAGCCTGGGGATGTATGTTTGTGTCACTCACGAGAATAATATTAAGAGATCCAATGCCATTATTCTAGCTCACTCATGCTCATAATATTGGGGAATGGCCTGTAGTATATTTGATTATAATATGCATAATGATAATGGTGATCTCGATTTTCAATATGAATTTACATAAAAAAACGTCAATATAGGATTGTCTAAAACATTTCAATATAACAATGATCATCATCCCTTTATCAATATAACCACAATTATTATCCAGCACAACCGCTAACTCAAAAAAGCACAAGCAATGGCACAAATATAGTACTTATTTCACATATAGAGAAGCTTGGTATGGAGAAAGAGTAGTATTATGCCAATTGGTAGCTAATGGATATTGATAGCTTATTGTCACTATGCCAATTGAATTCATACGAGAGTTTTGCTATAGTATTGTATTGGCTTATAAGTCCTAAAACTTTAGTGGGGTTGTTTGTGGTTACTGTGCTAGTATTAATTAGATTTGGGCAATTTTATTGTCTTTGTGTGGTAGATCTTTGTGCCATGATTAATCTCGGTGTAGGGACAATATTTGAGCAGGAGTAAAATTGTAAACTGAGAGTTGAGCGAAATGAATGAGCAGCGTGCAGAGATTTCCACACATGGAAATCTCCACGCAAGCAAAGCTCCACACAAGAGGTATCATAATGAGCCATTGTGTACAACAATGAAAATATAGATAGTTGTATGGAAAAATATTTATTTATTTTTTTAAATACATTTTAATTGCTGAAACATTAGAATTTAATCATTAAGATAAGACCAAGTCACGATCACAATGATGAAATGTAATAATATTAGTTTTCCTCTCTTCAGCAGTGTGTGAAGCTTTTCACACACAAAAATATCTGCACAAGGGTATCATAATGAACTATTGTGTATGACAACGAAAAATATAGTAGTTTGAAAAAATATTTAAATGTTTTTAAATACATTTTAATTGGTAGAACATTATAATTTAATAATTAATAGAACAACAAGTCATGATCACAATGATGAAACGTAATAATATTAATTGCAAATTTTTCCAACTTCCCCTCCCCCCACATACATAAAAGCCCTGCAATTGTGTTAGTTGTGACATCATTGGGCAAAGCAGTCTGACTCACTCACGAATAGCCACTCACAAAATTAGTTTTTTTTTATTATATATTTTAAAATAAATTATGGGGCACTGACAAATACCAAAAATAAAACATCATCCACCAAAAGAATTAAGCCCTATCATAGCTCGGTCAACCAATAAAAAATTAGAAATAAAATTACGAAAAGTTAGAAAATTATTTTTCAATTTACAAGAATAATAAGTATTTTCTCCAAACTTCTGTTAAAATTTCAATAAACATGCGAAAATTTTGAAAATAAATACGACGAGAAACAATTCCTATAGTCCCAAGAAAACAAGTACTAATAACATCTCATACAAACACTAGATAACAGTTTTTCTAACTTTGAGAAATGTTCCTTTTAACTTAGGCCTTCAACATGGGGCGTTATATCCATGTAACATTTTTTTGATTGCGTTGAGAACTTCTCGCTTATTTTAGTTTGACTAATAATTTTGATACTATTTTCTAATTGCAGATAACCGCTTTCATCATACCATCTAGACTGTATCTTTTAATTGCCTTGCAATTTTCTACCACACTTTAAATTATGTCATGCTTTAATTTATTTTAAATTATTACTGACATTGAAATTTATGATTCTTTTGGTGAAATATTAAGTTAAGTTTTTATACCAGGACGAAGTCGCTCAGTCTCTCAAACCCTTCTAGGAGGTCAATATCCTTGAATATTCTTTATTAATTATATATTCAATATGGGATATTGAATTTGGCTAGTCATTATCGAAGCACTTTTTTCCCTTTTTTTTATTTTTCTATATAAAATTGTAAAGTCGATACAGTAAATTTTACGTAATACGAACGATACTTTTGTTTATTCACAACAAAGAAGCTTCTATAAATAAAGGCAAGGAAGGTAGGCTAAATATCATATTTTTTTAATTTTTTCTATATAAAATTGTAAAGTCAATACAATAAATTTTACGTAATACGAACTGTAGTTTTGTTTATTTCCAGCAAAGAAGCTTCTATAAATAAAGAGAAAGAGGATAGGTTAAATATCTTAAAATTGCATGATGAAATATAATGAGGAGGTTAAGTCTTTTGTCTCAACTACTACCCATCATCAATATAAAGTGGATAATTGGAGATGTCACAGTAGTACACACGAACATGTCCTGCTGTTCAAAATAGTTGATAAGAAATAACTTTTCAAATGAAATTGCAACTTTTCTTACAGCCAATAAAGTAGATGGAAAGTAGAAAGAGAAGATTAGTCGGTCTCATGTCACAAGTCGGCTTACACAAAAATCAATTTCAGGCTCCCCGAAAGTTTACATATGAAATTACTGAATTATTCAACGGTTGTGCTGCGTAAGACTATCGTTCTTCTCGAAGCCTTTGTGGTTCTGTCAACGAAATTTAAAGTCAATCTCTGTCTCAATTGTTGTTTCAACTGGATGAATTCTCACCACCCAGTCAGATAAATAAGATTAAATATGGTGATCAGGCTTCCACGTTGCTTTAATATCAGTTCTAAGTGTGCAACATATCAATATGGCGTTGTCAACTCATGAGATTCATATCAACTTATGAGAGCCATGTCAATCCTTGTAATTTCATAGTGATGCTCCAAAAATTTCAAAAGTGTGAATAGAATCAAGCCAACAACCATCTGATTTCTTTCTCTTTTGACTTTTTCTCTCTCATTTGATTTCATTTTTTTTTTTATTTGGCCCAGAAATCGATGTGTAAATTGAGTGAGTGAATGACCTCGAAGTGTCTTGTATATATAGTTATCGAGGAGGTCGAATAAGTGTCTCTTCTAGGCTGACTTGTCCAGGAGGGCTGAGTTGATCTTATGGATGACAAAATTGACTTTTTGACTCAAATAAAATGATTTTTCTTTTCTTACAAATAGCCCAAATGGGACTTTGACTCTAGTGCATTTGATTCACTCATGAAAATTTTTCTTTTGACCCAAACAACTCTACAAGTATCAAGAACATTCTTTGACCAAGGACAATAATAATAATAATAATAATAATGAATGAGTACAATAAATATTTCAATAGTATATTTGAATTATATTATGAAGATCGACATTAGTTACATTCTAAACACTCCTTCTTAACTAGGGAGATATTCATAATGACACAACAAAATTCTCTCAAATTGAAATATTCTCGTAAGAAGAGTTTGAATTGATAATCATCATCATCATCATAACTAGCATTGTCAAACATAGCAAGACCTTGACTGGCGAACTCTATCTCTCCACTAGATCATAGCACAATGTCAAGAGACATAAATTTGATCAACAACACCGCCTCTCTCTAGGCACATACCCCATCCAGATGTTCACCAAGTATGTCCTCACAAGGATATTCTTATCTTGGATACCCTTTCCTCAAAGAATATCAGTCCTAAGACCTACTCTCATCTTGGATACCTAATCCTCAAAGAGCATCAGTCCTCGAGACTACTCCTATATAGGATACCATTTCTCAAGGAGTATCAATCACAGATCCTTATCCAATCCTCAATTATCCCTACTAGTTATTTCACTAAGATTATGATTGTTAGTCCAAGCCATAGAGCATGACACATTGAGAATTAGATGTCCACCATCACTCTCTCTCAACCACGGAGGAAATATCCACAAGTCCAAGCTTGTCTCTCAAATACTCAAGTCTTTTTTTAGGGAGAGACTTCATCAATATATTAGCTACCTGTTCATCTGTGGAGATGTACTTTAGCTTCACGACCCGATCTTGCACTAGGCCTCAAATGTAGTGATACTTATTATTAATATGCTTCATCCTTGCATGGAAAATCAGCTCCTGTGACAACCTTATGCAATTTTGGTTGTCATTATATATAATGATAGAGTCTAAAGGTACTTCAAAAAAAATGAAAGCAATGTCCTAAGCCAAACAACTTCTTGACCAACTTTACTTATTGCTATGTATTCAGCTTCAACACTACTAAATGCAACTGAGACTTCTTTTCTGCTCATCTAAGAAACCATAGAGGATCCAAAACAAAAACATCCACTTGTAATGCTTTTCCCATCTACATCACTACCTGTCCAATCTGAACTTGTGTAGCCCACTAACTAAATTTTATTTCTTGCATCATATCTCAGAAATGGTGTATAGTCCCACGAAGTTATCTCAAAATGTGTTTGGATTTTATCTAATGGTGATGCCTCATCTCCATTTGAAATTGGTTTAGAGTGTTTACTACAAAACATATGTTTGGTCAAGTGTTCACAAGTTACAACAATGATCCAATCAACTGTTGATATGATGTCACATCAACAAAACTTGAATTTGAATTCCTTAATTTCTTCAAATTGGTATTCATAGGAGTTTTCATTGGTTTATTGTTCATCATACCAACTTTCTGCAAAATCTTGATTGCATATTTTCCTTGACCAAGATAGATCTCATCAGGTTTCTTCCATACATCGAGTCCTTTGTAATAGTGCATAAGTCCAAGATCTTTTATTTCAAATTCAGCTGCTAGTTCCTTCTTGCATTCATGGATACAATGCTCCACACTTATTATAACTAAGTGATCCACATAGAGTAATATAATCACTGATTCATTCTTTACCATCTTGATGTAGAGATTTGGATCTGCAGAAATTTTAGTGAAACCAAGTCTTAATAGATAGGCATCCATTCTGGCATACCATGCTCTAGGGGCTTGATTAAAGCCATATATAGCCTTTTTTAACCTACAAACATGTGTTTCTTTTCCATGCACTTTGAACCCCTAAGGATTCTCAATGTAGACTTCTTCATCAATTTTTCCATTTAGAAAGACTATCTTTACATCCATTTGATGAATGTTTCATCCAATAGTAGCTGCAATAGAGATGAAAGATCTAATGGTAGTGTATATGGCTATTGGAGCAAAAGTTTCTTCATATTCAATTCCTTCTTGTTGAGAGAATCCTCTTAGCACAAATTTTGTCTTATATTTGTCAATACTTCCATCAACTACATGCTTGATTTTGAACACCCACTTGGAAGTCAGAACTGATTTATCTTTTGGACTACGAACAATCTCCCAAACATCATTCTTTATTATTGATTGATGTTCTTCTAGCATTGCATTCTTCCATTCCTGATCTTTGGTTTCCTTTTCGTACAACGTATGTTCTTCTTCAATAATTTTTGTCATGTATGTTTCATATCCTAAATATCTCTTGGGTTTCTTGCTTTCTTTGAAGCCTTTTTTGTTATTGCATGTCTTTCAACATCTTGTACAATATATCTTAGCCAAGCTAGTATTTTACAAGTTTTCAGAATGATGACTAGATGTACTAGTTCACTTTGTCCTTTTGGTTCTTCATGATGATTATTCATAGGTTCTAGAGGATTCTCTTGTTCTGAATTTGCTTCTTTGGGAGATATGAGACCCTCATCTTCACCAGAATCAATGGGGATGTCCTTGGACTTCTTGTAAGCAATACTCTCATCAAAAGTAGCATCTTTGGTTACTTCAATTCAATGATCTTCCTTGATGTAGGTTCTATATTCTTTGGATGAGGTGCTATATCCAACGAAGATACCTTTCATGCCTATAAGGTCCAACTTCTTCCTTTTATCCTTGGGAATGTGAATGTAAATAGGACATCCAAAAATTATTAGGTGATCCACAATTGACTTATCTCCTATAAATTCTACTTCTGGTGTCATGTTGTCAAGTATTATGTGAAGACTTGTATTTTTTATGTAAACTTCTATTATAGAGGCTTCTCCCCACAACAAAATTGGAAGATCTCCGTCATGTAGCATGGCTCTTACACATTCTTCAATGCATCGATTCTTTTTTTCATCCATGCAATTCTATTGAGGATTGTAGGGAATTATTAGCTCCCTCTTAGTTCCTACTTCCTTGCACAAGGCCACAAGTTCCTTAGAAGCACATTCCCAATGATTATCTAATCTTAAGGTCTCGATCTTCTTTTCAATCATATTTTGAACTTTGTCTTGAATTCTTGGAACTTCATAAACTTCATCTTTAAACTTCAATATATATGTCCAAGTCTTTCTAGAGCGGTCATTAATGAATGTTACATAATATGGATGACCACCAAGTAATTTCTTTGAAATGGGTCCACAAACATCAGAGTGTATGAGGTGCAAGATTTCCTTGGATCTTGTGTCACTACTAGTAAAAGGTTTTTTTGTAGCAGCTACAACCATCCTCCAAATTTTTCCTTAGGTTCATTTTGGAGTCTCCCTACCAATCAGCCTAAGCAGCATGTCTTGCAATGTCAAGTACATGAGCTTCGGTGGTTTTCTAGTAGATTGCCAACATGTGCATGATAGCTTGTTGCATCCCCCTCACAGGTTGTTTCTCTGGGCTTGGTCCAGCTACAAGCTGAGAAGATCCCTCAAGAAATTACGCAATTCTAGAGGGGAACCAAACTTCCCTCCAGAAATTGCGCAATCCTAACTGGCAGCCTGCTGGGCTCCAGAATTATGCAATTCTGTTTGTCAAGCTTCACTGGAAAAACTACGCAATTTTTCCGAGCAAGACTACTCAGCCTAGAAATTGCATAATTCTAGCTAGCAGTCAGTTGCTCAACCTAGAAATTGTGCAATCCCTCAAGGAAACCAGCCCAACTCCCTCCTATAAATGCGAAAATTTTACCATCAATCAAGCAGGCTATTGCATGTGCCTTCAGGTTGACCGGTTGCCTCTTGGACTGAGCAAATCTGATTTGCATGCATGGGCTGCTTCTCCCTAGGCAACATGCAAAAGCATCCCTTGATTCAAGGACCTATTTTTAGTAGCTGGAGGTTACATGCAAGGATAATTCGAGAAACCTCCCACTAAGTGTTGCTTTTCCTAGATTTGTGGAATGTGCATCACAACCTCGATTTTATTGAAACTCATCAACTAGGCACTGCAGAGCTCATTCCTCACATCAGACTTGCAGCTCTAACATCCCACATTATATCTAGGAGTCATCGACACGTTTAGCTCAACTGTTTTGGGGTAAGATAGCTTTGCATGTCTTGCGTTGCATTTCTATTGCTTTTTGTGTTTCTCTTTGTGTGAGTGTTGTCTACTTGATTTCATTGAACAACTACTATCATTTGGATGTATGTTATCTTGTGGAAGCACCGTTTCATTTTTCGTTTGCATCTCACTGTTGTCGCATGCATGACACTATTTTGTACGAATGGTTGTCATTGCGGTGACTCGCTTCACACACATGCATGCTTTCCTGTTTTATGAATCCTACAATTGTTGTTTTCATGTATGATCATTCACTCTTGTTTGTACTCATCTCACCATGCATTTAGAATTCTCATGTTTTCAGTCGCCCATCGGCCGATTTGGGCTACCTTGGCATGGATCGTGCCTTGCCCAACTAGAACTACACATTTCCGGAAGCAAAGGATCTTCCTTCCCTCTAGAAATTATGTAACTTTGGCCCAACACTAACCTCTAGGCTTCCATTGCGCAATTATTGGAGGTAATGTCTTGCTAGCCCCAGAAACTCCACAATGCAGTTTGCTGGTTGCATGTCACTGTTGACTGAAATTGCACATTACATAGTTTCAGTCCTCAGTAGGCTAGGTTGGACTATGCATTTCACAGTTCCATTAGTTATTCAGCCCCTTGACTTCCCGGACTATGCCTTGTGTAGTTTTCGTAGTCAGTCTCCCAACCTCTTGGCGGAAATTGCACAGCCTTCACAATAAATCACATAGGTATGTTGCAAGTCAGTGCTCGAGATTTTTTTTGGTTTTCGACTGACAGATTGCTTGCCATGAGTGTTGTTATGTCTCCATGAATCATAGGTGTTTTTCTGTCTCTCAACAGCACAAGTACAATGGACTTCAGAAGAACAGAGTCAAAGGACACCATTGAGAGCACAACAGGGGTTACAACCAAGCAAGTGTTTATGAGCTTGTCTACCTAAGAAGACATCAAGTTGTTCATGGACAAGGATACCAAGATGAATGGCAACGACATCATAGCAAGCAACACCATGAGCAACAGAAAAAGGTAGCACACCTACACACAACGAATGCAAGTGCAAGGTTGTTGACAACACAGAGGCGGAACAAAGTTGCAAGCTCAAGCAGATCCACTTGTGATGAAAACCACTTTGGAGACTGAGGCTATGAGGTGATGGTGCGACATAAATATCATGTGAAGGTAGAGATAGAAATAGAGAGGGAGTTGCATGTGCTAAAGTGACAACTCAAGGAAGAAGAGTTGCACAGATGAGAGAATGAGTTGCAGCAAGAACATGTACAACAGGGGGCATAACATGCATAGTCGGATAAAATTGTGCCTGTACAAGTTATAGATATATCCTAGCAGTTGGCATGGAGTAGACAAGGTGAGTAGTGTTGTTGATCACATGCAAGGGAATTCAAGAGCATGCATGTCATTATGCGCACGCATGAAATCCCACCCATTTGGCACACTCACCAAAACGAAGACAAGAACTAAGTCCAAATGGGGCTAAACATGTACTTTGACAGTTGATGTGCATGACCATCAACACACACTTGAAGATCAACATGGGCACTATGCATCAATGTGTTGCCAGTTTGGCCGCACCCAAGACGAACATGTGCATGCTATCAGACGAGTTGGACAGAGGGGCCATATCAGTGTACCCGGATGCAATAGAGGTAAGAGTTCACTTTCAACAAGATGTCACCATTGAGCACACAGACACCATCACGGATGACCAAGCTTGGCACCAATTCACTACCATTGAACATCAAAAGGCTTCCAAAGAGTTGGTCTCACCACAACAGTTCAAGTGTTAGTGATGTCTTGCATGGCTTGCTCAAGCCATTTTGTCTCACATCGATACATGTGCAGATTCTATGTAACATCTTGTCAAGTGGAAGTTGAAGTGTCGATAGTTGAATGTAACAATCATAGAGTAGTTGAAGAATCATTAGGGTAGATGAACAGACATAAAGGAGAATGTCAAGGGCCACCCCACCCTTTTCTATAAATAATACCTCATAACTCATTGTAGAGGCTTTTCGTTAGCCAAGCTTACAGTAGGAATATCTTAGAGAAAGCTTGGATAGTATTGTAATGAACCTTGGCTTCTCCACTGCCTAAAGCTAATATATCTCTTTGGAGGAGTAGGCGATTGTGGCTTTAACGTTCTGCTATCGGAACTAGTGGTTGAACATGGATGTATTGTGTGACTGGAACTTACACTTCTTAATATAACAAAGCCAACACATTTCATGCATATGTTGTATTGTATTTCAGTTATCTTGAGTACTCTAAATGATATATGTATATGTTTTCTTACACATGCATGTGTAGCTATTTTTGTATATGTATGTATGAATCTTTATGAAATGTGTCGTTGGTTTAACCATCATTTTGGATTGCTAGCTAACTTGCCTTCCATGTTGTGATGCATCTTTGCTCGTGTGTTTCCTTCTTAACTCCGTGCTATCACAGGTTTCCAAGGGGCGCACTCATCTCACTTTCCGTGTGTTAGGACCGTTCATGCACCTTCCTTGACTTACTGCATATGTCACACCCTTGCTACCAATAGGGACATATTACTTGCCTCTATGTGAAACCGCAGTCAAGGAATTACCATATGACCCACTACTGAGACTCCTACACCAAACAGTTTGTGGTCTAATTGGGACTTCTTATCAGGAAGATCCCCTGACATGTTGGCAGGACCAACATCGTCAACAGGTTTCTTTACATACTTACCATTGGAACATCCCTTACAAACTCCTTCATATTATTCTTTTAGTTGGGGCATACCAATGACCATTTGATTTAGTGATGGCAATAATTTTTAATGGAGATCATCATACCTTCTATGCCATAGCTCACAAGGATCGATGTCTAGATGTATTAATTCTTGAGGAGGATTTAGAAGTCTATATAACCTCCCTTGACGAACTCCAATTGTTGTTTTGTTTTCTATACTATATCCCTTTTCCCAAGCAATAAATTTGTCATCAACAAATTCCACCCTATCTCCTTTATCATCTAAGCAAGAAATAGAAATTAAATTCTTTTTCAATACTAAAACATAGAGAATATTGTTGAGATGAATGTTTCTACCTTAAAGGAGGTAGATCCAATCCATTTGACTGAATAACTATTCTTGTCTCCAAGTTCAATTATGTGAGAAAAATTTCCTTTTGATAATGTGTTAAGTTGATCACATTCTCCTATCATATGCCTTGAAGCTCCACTATCGATTACCCATACATTATTCTCTTCAAATGAGCCTGTAAGAGTGGAATAAAAACTTTCATCCATGACTTTTTTAGATAACTTAGATACAAACTTGATGATGAATCCTTTAAAGGATTCAACGAGACTCTTAAGAGTCTTTAGACCTTTCTTCATGTATTCTAACATTGAAGAGGGAGAGAGAAGATAACTGCTACAAGAATGTTTTCTTCAAATATGAGTGATGACTACTATAATGATTATGACTTCAAAGAGACATAAGTGTTGTAATAGTGGCTTCAAGAGTGCCAACAAGATATGATCCTTAAGTTACGTTCCCTTCACCTTAGCTTTGCTACTGGTTTGAGAAACAAGAAAGTAAGAATATAATGATGATTTCTCTTAACTTGATAATTACTTTTGGCGTCTTATTAAGATTTTGTTATTTTCCTCAATAAATTACCAAAACATAAAGATCAAAGAGAGACGAGGACAACAAATATTAGGCTTTGAGCTAGGACAAAACCCCACAAGGGGAAAACCCAAGAAACTTCACTTGTTATAGAATTAGATTAATGTGAGATATCCAAGAACCAAGACCAAGAGCAATACCAAGACAAAGACAGGCATATAGAACCAATTCAACCCTCCTTCAAAACTCCTCCAAACAAGTCAAAGTTAACAGAAGTCAATGTTGGTCAGAACTTGTCAAATCTAGTCAAAAATCATAATTCAAAAATGCAATTTTTGGACCTATAATTTCAGAGATCTACCCTAGAAATGTTGTGTGTGTGAAAAAATCAAAGTAAAAACCACTTGATTTATCTCTCCTTTGACTTCTTCTCTCTCCCTTTTCTTCATTGTTTTTCATCTTTCTTTGGCACAAAAATCAATGTTTGAGTTGAGTGAGTGAATGAGGTAAAAGTGTCTTGTATATATAGCTATTCGGGAGGTTGAATAAGTGTCTCTTCTAGGTTGACGTGCCACGAGGGCCAACTTGATCTTATGGATGACAAAATTGACATCTTTACTATACTAAAATGATTTTTCTTTTTCTTACAAATAGTCCAAATGAGACTTCAACTCAAGTACATTTGATTGACTCGTGAAATTTTTATTTTTTACTCAAATAAATCTATAAGTATGAAGAACATGATTTGACTAAGGAAAATAATAATAATAATAATGAATATAATGAATGAGTACAATAAATATTTCAATAGTACATTTGAATTACATCATGAAGATTGGCAATAGTTGCATTTTCAATAGATTTCTTATGTCTGTTGCAGAACAACAAGATGTATGTTGCAATGTGAATGCAGAACGAAGGTGTGATTAACTTGACAACATAACATATGTGGCATGAAGAAGTTGTGATGCAAAGAAATGAAAAATTTATGTGTAAAGACTATTAAAGGTTGATTAAAGGTTGGTGCTTAAAATGTTGTGATGCAAGAGAACTTTGATTCTACTTAAATTAATTCATATTAATTGAATATTTCAAAATTTATCTTAAGTATTTTCAATATTCAATAATTGAAATATATTGAAAATGAAGAGAAAAACTTGAAATACAAAGAGGTGAGATTGTTCATTTCATATTCTTGTGTGGAATACTAACATCCAACAAAGTTTGTTTATAAAATTTGTGATTTTGGAAGGTTGCAATGTTAGAGTATATGAGAGACTTGAGTTGTTGTGAGAGGTTTTTTGTGAGTTACCTATCACAAAGAGATAGAGGTAGAAGAGAAAATGTGAAGTAGATTTGAGAGGAGAAGAGGCCAAAACATATATGGAGGCATGAAAAACTAAAGACCAGGTAAACTAACACATTGTTTCTTGTACATATCAGGGCATTGTAGTTTCCTTTTAGGTTGTAGCTTGAAAAAGAACACGTTGAAGCTCATTGAAGTTGAGGTAGTAGCTTCCAAGCAAATTGTAGCTTGCAGAACAAATTGAGGTAGGAGCTTGAAAAGTAGGAGCCCTAGATCTGATCCCCACAACCTTATTTTTTAGTCTTTTTCCTCACTAACGTTGTCTACTAGTGTAAACAATGCTTTATAAAGTAGTATGGCCTCACACACAATGCGTTAGTGCTGCAAGTAACTCTCTGTACCCTCTGTTACAGAGCATTAGCCAACCATTTCTTGATACACAGACTGCTCTGTGACCTCATGGGTTGGGAAATATGCTTGTAGATTGATTAGGGATCTGTAACTATGCTTATTTGATTGATCTATCTCCTAAACATTTTTTTTTAAGAAAATGTCTTTACTTCTTAAAGTTTTTTTTTCATAAAAGAAAAGATACAAAATTTTTATTGATTTCTACTTAGTTGGTTAGATCTGCATTATTTGGTTTCAAAATTTGTTAGTGAAAATTGTTAGTTCTATCAGTTGTGCTAGTGTTTTACTGAATTGGACGCATGTATACATATTGACATATAAATTACTCTCCCTTTGTAGAAGCAACTTCTTCATCGGAAGTGAAATTTACAAGCATTGTTTTTGCATGATTTGAGTCAGAATCCCACATAACTTCCTACATTAACACCCCCACAGAAGACTCTAATGAAGCACATTTAAAATTTACCTAATAAAATCAATCAACAACTCTTTTTAGAGTAAACACACATTAGCTTAGGCTAGGATCTTGGGTTAGGTAGTTGTGAGTTAACTTGCCAAGATCATACACCGAAACTAGTGTCATTAATGAGGAAAATCCTTCTGCACTCATACTATCTAGGACCACTTTAGTAAAAGCAAAGCTAAATACGAGAAAACATAAGGCTATAAATGAAGGTAGCCGACCTTCTCTTACATATCCGTTAGGTATTCTATATCTCAGGGATCCCTTTGGGGATATCGGAGCTGAGTCGGGGACTTAGGTATTCCACCCACACAATGTATTGTCTGCAACTATGTCCTCCTCGATAGTGTCTGTGATTTGAGGTAACCATAGTGGCCATACTTTTAGGGACGAACATAATTTGTCTGGGGCGGGCTGCCCTGGTACCTAACACATACGAACCTACTCTATATTTGGTTTTTGGGAGGGTACTCATCTTCACAAGAGTACTTGGCCCCTTAATCTGAGGTTCAGGCGAAGCTCAATAGTAATAGTAACTGTACATTTGGCAAACTCTCTCTTTTATCCATTATGATACTAGTTTTAACTCCAACAAATGGTGGTTATCTAAGAGGGTCATACCCTCTAGTTGTTGATTGATTTCTTTAGTGTATTTTTTATTTTTTAAGTGCCAGATTGTTATCACCGAGATTGTTAGCAAAGGAACATGTTGTAGCTTGAAAATAGAAGAGAGGTTGTAGCCTTTGAAAGCTGATGTATTAGAGGAAGTAGGAGATTTCCTTTGCATCACAACAACAACAAATTCACGGTTTTATCCATTTGTGGGTTTCCACTTATATCTGGTGTCTGCATGTGATGATTTTCTGTGCCAATTTTTATGTTGTGATTTACATGTTAAGTGTTGGTTATACATTGAATATTTTGTTCATATAATGTATTTCTTGTTAATTAATAAATTCAAATAAATATTTAAAGGAAAAATAAACCTAAATATGATGTCCATGAATTTACTAAATTGATTAACTCCCCTCTCAACTAATCAAGTTTCCAAGACATGCAAGCCACACGTTGGCTAACCCTACAACTCTATTGTTTAATTGTAGTTTAGATAGTGGCATTGTTTAAATACTTTGATCCTTATTTCTTTTATTTTAAGATTATTTATAATTTTGTTTTTGAACTCATGATTTCAATTTTAATCTCCTAACATGATTATATATTAAATATTTCCTTTTGGCCCCACCTTGTGCATGATGACCCTCAAAATTGTTCTCTTAAGTGTTTTAATACTTAGCCAATATCATTTGTGAGGAACATTATTTGTGTTTCTTGCTCCACAAATGCATTTCCTCTATATACATATTCTCCCACACATACTCCCTCTTGCACATATTCTTTATTCCACACACATATCCAACTCTACTTCTTTTGTAGTTGTCACTTCTCACAGGTTCTCCCACTCCCCACTATTGATTTCATGCATTCCATTAACAATGAACATGATTAATGGAGGCAATCTTATTGTCAAGAGATACGGCTATTGAGAACCATGCTGGTTCTCTTGTGTACCTGTTGTGGTAAAAACACAACCCCCCCATTATTGATGTGTTCACTTCAAATAATGGGGACCCTTTCTATTAAAATTTTGGCTAAACACCTTTTTGGATTTTTATTTAGTTGATTGCCCTACGCTTTTGTTAATTCTTCGTTTTCTTTGTATTCTTGTTTTGATTGCTTTGTTAGAATCAATTTTTTATAGGCTTCCCATTGACGCTTGTTTCGCCTCATTTGGTCAACTGGTTTGAAAATGACACTCCTTTGAAGTCTCATCATTTACCTAGCCTGGGTTAAAAAATGCATAAAATGTACAATATTGCATTTTGTAAATAAATTAGGTCAATAAGGAATTCATTTTAAATATTAACCAGTAGCGAGTTTTTACTAACATTTTTCATTTTTAGTTATGCAGCCAAATCATTAAGTATCGAGATTTAAGAAATTTACTCCAATTTCCAAATCAATTATTTATCTCGAAAACCCAAAACTTTCGAAGTGGCTGTAGTTTATTTTTATATTTTTACTTCTATTAAGAGTGGCTGTAGTTTATAAAATAATCCTCATAAAATAAAATCAAATAAAAATTGATTTTTAATATTTAAAATCTATAGATTAATTAATTAATAATTATTAAATAAATTAATTTAATTAAATTAAAATTAATAATATAAAAAATATATATAGCATCGGGACTTTTCAATCGCATCGGAGCTTTTGCATTAAACAAGTTTTAAGAACCCCGATACACACCATACCCCGATGCCGATATCGGATCGGGGATTTTGCATTGTGCCAAAGTTTAAAAGCTCCGAATCTCCATACCCCCGATCTCCGATAAATAAAACATAAAGCAAAGGGGCATTAACTAAGTCTTATCGCATTGGAGCTTTTATGCGAAACATGTTTAGCAACCCCTCCATCCTCCCAATTGCCGATAGCGAAAAGGCATAAAAACAATTAATTAAAATTAAAGTTTTGTATAGTTTGTTTCAAACGACTTGTTCTTTTAACTCTTACGTATGGTGATAATAGTTAGTTTAAATATTTTATATTATTGATATTGGTTGACAATGTGTTTAAATATTTAATATATTAAATTTTAAATTAGATAAATTAGTTAATATATAGAATTTAATTAATTTAATCAAATTAAAATTTAATTATTAAATATTTAAAGTTAATTAGTTTATAAATAAATAGATTATATTAATTAGTTAGATTAAGATTAATTAATAATAGTTTATTAATTAATTAGTTTAGTTCATAATTAAGAATTAAATTAGAAATAATTATTGGATAATTAGAATTCTAATTTAG